>JASANE010001573.1:0-21589 GCA_030248225.1 Trileptium ribeirensis
CGTATTGTCAAGACGTCAGACTCTCTACCGAGCGTCCAGGTAACACAACCCTCGCACCTCTGGGAGCTCCGCGCCGCCACATACACCTGCAGCACGCCGAAGCCGACCTAAATATTTCGGCAAAAAATAATCAAAATTCGACGAAACTGAAATTGAAGCTTACATCCGGCAAAATTTGAATATTTCCACTCTTGCCTAGTACCGACTCACTGGAAGGTAGGCCCAACCGCCCCCCACCGCTCTGGGACACCTCGGCACGCGTGATGGGAAGAATGAAGATGCGTCCCGAGGCGTTGGACTCTCGGTCGAGGCACGAATCGAGGCACTTCTGAGACCTCGGATCTGCGACTTTGTAACCCAACATGCAACGTGCGCAATGAATATTTTTTAGGAAAAAAATGAGAAAATCTGCGGAGACACGGATTTACCAAAAAATCAGAAAAAGCTTTGAGTTGGACAAAATGTCGAAAATTTATTTTCTATTTAATGAGCCGTGACTGTAGCAGGCGGGAGCTTTCAGTATTTTGACGACTGGCGCATCTCACGATAAAAAAGTACGAACGAATTAGAGAGTGTTGTTAAAGAGGTCATAATGGTAATTACCGGCGAAAAATAGAAACAAGTTTGACAACTGAATTAAAAACAAACACTTGTTTGACGTTTTTTATCAAATTGTAAGTGTGATCTTTACATCAAAGGTTAAGTTAAAAGTATTAAAACTAAAAATTCGATAAAACCAAACTGGGAAAGCGGGTAAACATCATCGCCATGCAAATGCGGAAATGATTTTTTACCATAACCATTTTTCCTAAAAAATAAAAGTTGGTGAGGTATTAAAAACTGCTGGAAAGGATTGAAAAGGATTATAAAAGAGTATGGCACCGCATTGATTTATAAAATCTGAATAAGCCGACACAAAATGCAAAACTGAACTTCATAAAATATTAGTTAATAATGCCGTTTTTTAATAGAGATCGGAGTTTATGAAGGCAGTCAACTTGACATGCCTATGACCTTGTGGACTCAACTCGGCCTACTCATGCCGGTCAGCCCTCCCATGCCCACGGTGCGCAAATAGGCTGAACGCACATTGCGTTGTGTTATCAGCTGAGTTTGCTTTGTGGAGCCATAGCCTAAAAATCTGGCTTTTTTCTCACCTTTACTCCAAAGCTAGATATATCTATACATGTCTTTTAATGAAATATATGATAAAATTTATACATACCTGAAATACTTTGCAGCAAGAAACTATTTATAGTTTGATATTTATTATTGTATTTAGATTTTTCTAATAAGTATTATACTTGTAAAATTAAATACAACATACGGTCTGCAAATAGAAAATATAATATATTAGTTAAGCCAACACCACATAATGGTATACTATGACACTTCCCAACAACCAAATTTTAACTCACTGCTCGGGTATCACTTTTGTTTTTTGGCTTTATATGGATTTTATGAGGGTCAAATTAAACTGACCCATGTTGTGTTGGCGGAGCGGAGAGCTCGGACTCCACGTTTTGGGGAAGGACTTCCAGACTTTTCCACCCGTTTGGAAAGCGGATGGGTTGAAACTCTTAAAACGCTTTAACCGATCCATCAACAATTAGGTGTGCACACTCTACAAAGCGAGAGGAGTCACAGCTACTAAACCGTAGCCACTAAACAAGAGAGGTCAACCGTTCAGTAATAAGGAGTACGGGTAGTCCCAAAAATGACAATATACGTATTCCCTTTGTATCTTCACCTGCTGGAAAAGAAATTTATTCTGCCAATGTTAACACAAATAAAGTTTCATCTTGAAGCTTTATAACACGTGTACCCGGTTTATTCAATTTTTCGCAGAGTATAAGACATCACATTGCATAAATATGGTATTCGGCTCAATTGGTGTTCCCAAATATTGAACAATAAACTCAAAACTGCAATTTTCCACAACTACCGTTAGGTCTTTTTGCATTAAATTCGAGAAAATACACAATTATACCAGGTGCGCCGCAAGGTCTTCAAAAGTGGAGCGGGCCAGCTAAAAAGTGCCGAATGTTTACATATGACCCAGCAGTTAATTTTTTCACCTTTGGCAGTAAAAAGTGGGGGTAGGGGGACAGTGCACACCCCCGCTTTGGCGGCGTTTTTGACATTTTTACACAAAGTCACACATATTAATCTAATAGAAGAATAACCCATAATACTATTTCGTAGGAAAGATATAGTCCCATATTTTGTGCCTTTTACAGCCTTTGGTCATGTCCAATTTGAAGTGGGACACCAACGGTGTAAACGAATCGTCATCGGTGTCTTAATCACTCTTATGGCTTTTAATATAATGGTTGTTTTTGTTACATAGGTAGGAGTCAGGATTTCCCATTTGTGTCTTTTTCGTATTGTTACTCTTGAATCAAAACTAGATAATGTTATGGCAACACTCCGCCCTATTCTCCCAGATAGCAGTCAGCCACGAGACAAAACTCCGTCCCATTCTTCCCAAATAGCAGTTAGTCACGAGACAACAATGAACCCTATTCTCCCAAATAGCAGTCAGTCACGAGACAACACTCCGCTCTATTCTGCCAAATAGCTGTCAGCCGCGAGACAACACTCCGCTCTATTTTCACAAATAGCAGTCAGCCACAAGAGTCCACGGTGTCTGAAAATGTAGCTGCACCAACCTACGCCAATGCAGTTAGTAAATCCATGTAGCGCAAAAAATATGTATAGTATCCGATATACGTTCAATTCAACAGGAAGAGCTTTAACTCTCGCAGTGCGATAATTAGAGATATACCAGAAACCGGCAACGATTGGAAATTGCTAAATGCATTTGTCGAGAACTTGATATTAGCACATGCGCGGTTGATGTATTTAGACTCGGTCTAAGCAAACAGACATCCTAAAACAGACAGCTAAGGGTTTATTTTGCTAGCTCGTCTTGTCTGCGTTGTATTTTTCGTGAATCACAATCCTGCTAAATTCGAATAAATATAGCAAGTATTTTATTCGTCGATCTATGTGTTCTGAAGAACGTGCTCAACTCTCTCGCATATATGCTGAACATTATCGCCTAAACAAAACTGAACCTGTTTCGACAACAACTAAGTTTGTGGTTATAAATGAAAAATTAATCAAATTTATTAGCTGTGCTAGAAATGAAGAAGGAATTTTGATTGGTAGTAGACGTGGTTCTAATTTTACTTGTTCACTTCATACGGTTAATGTCGTTACCACGTCTGTAAACGGCAATCGGTGGTAAGTCATAGTGAAAGTGTATCAACGCAACTTCTCATCTTAAATAGCAGGAGTTTGAAAAACTAATTAGATGAATTTCAAATTTTTGCATTTGAAAATAGGTTAAATCTTGTTACTGCAACGTGGCTTGATGGAAGTATTACTGGCGCTATGATCAATTCCGTGTCCAATAATACATTTTGCGAAGATCGTCATAGAGTACGCACGTTGCACGACGAGTTCCTTGTTGCTCTGACGATAAGATCGCTCCTTGTTCGTTTGCATGTTCGCTGCTTGTTATTCGTTCGCTTTGCGAGGTTCGTGAAGGAACGGAGCAACAGCTGCTAAACAGCATAGTGACTAGTGTACAAAGCTCGCGCCCGAGTGATCCCGGTATAATTCCCTATTGAGAAAAAGTTTGTTCAAGGTTGTGCAAATTACTACTTGACCTAAGGAAGAAAGGGTTTAACAAAACGAAAAAGACACAAATGGGAAATCCTGACTCCTACCTATGTAACAAAAACAACCATTATATTAAAAGCCATAAGAGTGATTAAGACACCGATGACGATTCGTTTACACCGTTGGTGTCCCACTTCAAATTGGACATGACCAAAGGCTGTAAAAGGCACAAAATATGGGACTATATCTTTCCTACGAAATAGTATTATGGGTTATTCTTCTATTAGATTAATATGTGTGACTTTGTGTAAAAATCAAGACCGCCGCCAAAGCGGGGGTGTGCACTGTCCCCCTACCCCCACTTTTTACTGCCAAAGGTGAAAAAATTAACTGCTGGGTCATATGTAAACATTCGGCACTTTTTAGCTGGCCCGCTCCACTTTTGAAGACCTTGCGGCGCACCTGGTATAATTGTGTATTTTCTCGAATTTAATGCAAAAAGACCTAACGGTAGTTGTGGAAAATTGCAGTTTTGAGTTTATTGTTCAATATTTGGGAACACCAATTGAGCCGAATACCATATTTATGCAATGTGATGTCTTATACTCTGCGAAAAATTGAATAAACCGGGTACACGTGTTATAAAGCTTCAAGATGAAACTTTATTTGTGTTAACATTGGCAGAATAAATTTCTTTTCCAGCAGGTGAAGATACAAAGGGAATACGTATATTGTAAACTTAGAAGCTTACCGTACTCCTTATTACTGAACGGTTGACCTCTCTTGTTTAGTGGCTACGGTTTAGTAGCTGTGACTCCTCTCGCTTTGTAGAGTGTGCACACCTAATTGTTGATGGATCGGTTAAAGCGTTTTAAGAATTTCAACCCATCCGCTTTCCAAACGGGTGGAAGAGTCTGAAGTACTTCCCCAAAACGCGAGTCCGAGCTACCACTCCGCCAACACAACATGGGTCAGTGAAATTTGACCCTCATAAAGTGCGTATAAAGCCGAAAACGAAAGTGATACCCAGCAGTGAGTTAAAATTTGGTTGTTGGGAAGTGTCATAGTATACCATTATGTGGTGTTGGCTTAACTAAATTGTGTTATCTTCTCCTTTGCAGACCGTATGTTGTATTTGAGTTTACAAGTATAATACTTATTAGAAAATCTAAATACAATAATAAATATCAAACTATAAATAGTTTCTTGCTGCAAAGTATTTCAGGTATGTATAAATTTTATCATATATTTCATTAAAAGACATGTATAGAATATAGCTTTGGAGTAAAGGTGAGAAAAAGCCAGATTTTTAGGCTATGGCTCCACAAAGCAAACTCAGCTGATAACACAACGCAATGTGCGTTCACCGTGTTTGCGCACCATAGGCATGAGAAAACTAACCGGCATAAATAATCCGAGTTGAGTCCACAAGGTCATATACATGTCGTTGACTGCCTTCATATACTCCGATCTCTATTAAAAACGGCACTATTAACTAATATTTTATGAAGTTCAGTTTTGCATTTTGTGTCGCTTCTTCTGGGTTTATAAACAATGCCGCTGCAGTGTCTTTTATAATCCTTTTCAATCCTTTTCAGCAGTTTTAAACTGTCACAAACTTTTATTTTTAGGAAAAATGGTTATGGTTAAAAATAGTTTCACAGCCATTGCATGACAATGATGTTTACCCGCTTTCAGTTTGGTTTTATCAAAATTTCGTTTTTAGTGTTTCGTTATAACCTTTAATGTAAGAGATATCACAGCTACAATTTGATAAAAAACGTCAAACAAGTGTTTGTTTTTAATTCAGTTGTCAAACTTGTTATTTTCGCCGGTAACCGTTGCCATTATGACCTCTTTAACAACACTCTCTAATTCAGCGTATTATTACTTTTTTATCGTAGATGCGCCAGGTCCGAGGTCCGAAGGGTTAGCCAGTGCTGGGAAGTCCACTTTTGGGCTTTCCGCCTGCTACAGTCAGCAGTCGTAAGAGGATGTTCGTCGAGTGGGAATAAATTTTCGACATTTTGTCCAACTCAAAGCTTTTTCTAATTTTTTGGTAAATCCACATATATTGCCAATTCTCCGCAGATTTTCTCCATTTTTTCCTAAAATATTTTCATTGCGCACATTCGGCTCGGTGTGTTGGTTGGTTTATTGGAGTCGCAGATCCCACCGCAGAGGTCGGATTGCCTGCCAGAACGATTCGTGCCTCGACCGAGGGGGGTCCGACGCCTAAGGGGATAATCTTCATTCTCTTTCCATCACGCGTGCAAGGTGCAATTTGTCCCAGAGGGTAACCGGTGCTTTTAAGAGGGCGGTTCGGCCTTCGGCCTTCCCAGTGGGTCGGCCGGTCGCGAGGATGGTACTAGGCAAGAGTGGAAATATATTCAAATTTTTCCGGACTCAGTGTTAACTTCCTCAATTTTAGCCAGTTTTCCGTCGAATTTTGATTATTTTTGCCGAAATATTTTCCGTGGGCATTCGGCGTGCTGCAGGTGTATGTGGCGGCGCGGAGCTCCCAGAGGTGCGGAGAGGGTTGTGTTACCTGGACGCTCGGTAGAGAGTCTGACGTCTTAGGGAGATAATTAACTCTTCTTTCCTCATGTGCAATTATGATTTTTATCTTGGCTAAGATCTAAATTGTAATATCATTTGGGGATATAAATAGCTTTTTTCATGCTTTGTTACTGCATCCAATTTCCAATTTGTGTTATCAAGAGTGCATTATAGAAAAATTTGTAGAAGAGTATGACTCTCTGTTATACCTATGCACTTTCACTTATCGGATGATGCGGTCTTTTCCGTCTTGCCTTTTCACGAGCTGACAGCTGATACCCCCAGAAGACACATTGTAGAATAGCCGATTCCAAAGAGCCTTGGAGGTACCCCACCTGCAATGCTTGGGGAGGCGGTTAAGCCAACAAACGACCACATGATCGGAAATGCGAGGGTCATACTCTTCTACGAAATTTGTCTCATGGAGTAGTAGTCACATCAACTAAAAGTTTATCAACAATAAAAACATACCATAGTAAAACTACATAATAGTCAGTGGTGATACAAATATTGCAAGACATTTCTTATTTATAATCCAGAAAATTGATCCCAGGAACATTGTCTTGGCAGGTGTTCTTAGATATATATGCACAATTGGATACTTCGATACAATTAACTGCTATTTGAGTTTTAAAGTTAAAGAACTAAGAATTTGTATATTATAAAATTTAATGCATTTTACATTCATTTAGGTTCGAAGTATTGCTCAGCTACACACTGCGTAAAGACAACGTCGTATTTGATACCAACACCTGCACTAAATACTTTTAAACAACCAAACTGCTCCTTATTGCCGTCTCCCGCGGTCGTATATAGCGATGAATTCGAATCGAAATGCCAATGGTTCTAACTGCGTCAGCTCATCAAATCAAATCTCTGTTATTAAATATGCGCCGCCCGCGTCATCGTCTTCAGGCCATCGATTACCAGGGTCAAATCCACTAAAACAAGTCTCGGTTATACAGTACGCGTCGAAAAAATCTGGAACAGGTGTCACTGGAGCATCATCGGCTTTTGCAAGATGAACGATAATCATTCGTTACCAATTGATGTACTATTGTTTTTCATTTATTTATTAAATAACTGTACACATTCGCCTCAAAAAATATGATTGTGTAACAAAATAAAGATTTTCCATTTTCTTATGTTTTTCATTAATTGACAGAATGTGCAAAACTGGATAAAGCCATCGTCAAGTTTCAATTATATGAATGCTCAGTACTCAAATTACATAATTTTCTGTTTTTAATTGAAGTTTATTTACCAAATTGTGTCAAAGTATTGAATGCAAACGCTTTTACAGTGATCCTTTAAGATTAGTGATAATCGAGTTCTTTACATGGAAGAATTTTCAGATTCCAGTCGAATTATATTTGGCAAAATTTTCAGTTTTCAATAAAACTTTGTTTGTACATGTTCTAAAATGTAGTCAATTTTCATGTCTCGGAGTAGTACTTCCGCTTTGTATTATATCTTAGTTTAGGAACATAGAACATGTCGAGTGTTTTAGCTCAGTGGTTAGAGTAAAGACGCGTAAAAATTACGATCGTTTATTCGGATACAGTCTTTTGTCGACATTTTCTGATGTCCAGAACGGTCCACTATCCATTTAGCTGGAAAATATAATTAATTATTAAAATGTATTATAATTATACACTGTCGTGTTACGGGTATTTATTATGTACATGTATTGCAATATTTTACAGTAAGTACATTTTTCTTAAATAAACATGAATGTCATATCGTTGTCTAGTTTTGCTGTTGTGCCCTTATCTCTGGTAATGCTTAACGGTGTTTTCATATTGTGCTTCGAGCCGATCCGTTCCGATCCGTCCGGACCTGATTTGCACACGATTTGTATAAGGAGTGCTCAAATTGCATCCGATGCAATGCGATACGCACCTATAAAGCATGCGTAATTTTACTGGATCTGAATTGAACGATGTGATATGATAAACCATATTTACATACGCACATTATGCGGTAAAATTTAGTTGTATCGTATCGTATCGGATGGGATACAATATGACCATAAATCAGTTCAGATCGGTTCGGTCACAATGGGAACGCGGCTTGATGGTTGGTAACTACTATGAACAACGATCGGCGGTATTAATTTGAATCAAAACACATGCTGGTTTCAGCTGTTTGGAGAAAAATCATTAATCATACCTTAATGTCGAAATTGCAATCCACCAATATTTCGGTGACGCTGTCTGTAATATCATGCTCAATGGCGAAATAATCAACATTTTGTGAAAACCACTAAGCTAAATATTCAAATTATATATCTGTAAATCATCATAATTTGTAAATATCGGATACATAAAATTAACGCGATTTTCCCAGATATCCTGTTGATTTTTCGGCAAGTATAACGCCAGCGTTGCCTGAAGTAGTCACGTCACAATTTCTCAAATTTCACGTCCAAAATACAAAACATTGCAATGTAGCTTTGGTGTAACAATTTGCGATCTAAACTTAGTACTCGTGTCAATGTAAATACTGCTGGTATTACTTCGTTTTATAATTAAAACCAAAAATCAGGTCTATTGTAACAGATTATAACAAAATGCAATCAAGATTAATAACATGTTTTGCAACTACTGTGACTGTAAAGACAACAGAATATACAGAAGCAGAACCTCAAATGGCACTGCTTATCTAGCCAATATTTGCAGCTACGCAAACTAGAAGAACGTAATTCGACACTCACAATTCGGAACCCAGTTTTCATCGATATTTACAGATTATTATACACAGAAATTTGGAGCATCTTGATCATACGAAATCTGAGTTGCGACGTCACGAACATCCATCAAAAACCACCTCTGGCGCAATCAGCAAACCTTTACAATTGTTGAAAACTGACGGTTGGAACATATTTAGGACAATATGTAGACGATTCGCTTTTAGGTTACTTAGTTTGTTTATGAAAAACTTGTCTAGAATTTAACAAATTATACACCTTTAGCGTTCATTATGGTTGTAAAGTTCATAAATTTTTCAAACTACGTTTAATAACATTATCGTCCGGTTGGCTGAAAAGTTCTTATTTCATTTTGGTGCGGTTAACATATAGATTTTATCAACTCCATTTCACTCTCGGAGCTCGTAATATAGTTTCTATTAACTGATCTTTCCGTGCTATATAGAAACTGCTGTGATATATGCCCAAAGATAGTAAAAATTTCAAGCTGTTTAGATTTGCCCTGAGAAATAAATTAAAATAACATAATTTACGTTTAATTATTTCATTAATTTAAATCCGCGTTGTCGCTGAAAGTAAGACATGTGCACGGTCTTGTATTTGGAGGACCGTTTGGAAAAGAATTGTTTTCGACCTCGTTAACGGCAGCATACTCTTTCAGGTCCGTTTATTTGAAAGTTTAGTTATGCACGATTCGAAGCCAGTCTACCAACAGCCCCAAAATGCAATATTTGGTGTCCCTTTGAATGCGCGTTCGTGCCAGAAGAACAGCTGAATCTCGGAAAACGCAAGCTAAAATAAACAAGTCCATGGCTTCAGGATTGAAGCTACAAGAAATCATTTGTGTTATTAGTCTCAAATCCATTTTTTCAAGGTTGCACATCGCAAAAGGGAGGCTAGCATAAAGCAATTTACATTGATTAGCAGTCCATGTCATCGTTGAATGCCTACGTTTTAATGTTATTAAAAATATGTCGCTTAGGCTAAGTTTGAGTTTAATACAAGATCTGAACCTTAGGCTAAGACTAAGGCTTAGGCGTGATATATCTACTACGGCATACCAGTCATTTCACTTTTACCATTAAATATCATATCGGCCCACTGGCAATAATAAATTAACGACAATGGAAAACTAAAACAGCAGATCATATCAAGAAAATTTCAACGTTGTAAAACGTGTTGTTAATCTTTTTAAGTAGCCGCAAATAGATATTGTGTCATCGTGTTACCATGTAAAATGTACCATTTGAGATGACTACTAAAGTGTTCATTTTTTAAAGGCAATAAATGTTAAATTTGGTTGCTTTTGCTTTAGATATCTAGTGTCAGCTGTGATTTACGTATTCATTACAAGGAAGAACATGTAAACTTCTTTTCATCCAGCCTTGTACGTTTCAAGCTTTAGTTCTTCTACCACCAAAATACATAATATTTAAATGCTGCTTGTACTTTCGCTTAAGGCCTAAAAGAGCGCTATTAAACGAGTTTTTGCAAACGAACTATGGTGGCACAAATTTTAGATTTTGCAAAGCTATAATTGATGCAATAGGTTTTGGATTTGTATCGATTGGGACGACATTTCAGCATTTCATGCCTTAGGTTGCAGGCTACAACAGCGTAAAAAACTTGGAACCTAATCTAAGTTCAGCAGTAGCTATCCAGATATGCGGATAATTATTCGCGAAGTATATTTATTATAAGTCTTTGACTACCATTTGGGACAACTCGCAATTACTAAAGTTCAGTAAAGTTTTGGAAAAACTGCTAGAAAAACTTTCTCACTTTTAGACATAAAACTGCTACAGAAACTGTGTCAATTTTTATAAAATTACACTACAAAAACTGTGTCACTTTTGGAAAAACTGCTATAGACACGTTGACAATTTTAGAAAAAATGCTATAAAAGTGTGTCAGTTTTAGAATTAGAAAAAGGCTACAGAAACAGTGTTACGTTTAGAACAACTGCTATACAGATGATGTTCCATTTAAACGGGTGCCCAGGAATGCCGCGGCAGTTCCAAAACTGCTATGCTGGTTATGTTTGAATTAATCGGGAAATCATTTTAGCTACGACGTGAATCGCGTCGTCACCTTCAAGAGCCACGAAAATATCGAATCAGTATTATTCATCATTTGCCATCATATTTGGCTGAAATGCTAGTTTCTTCCAGCTTACCGCGACGACGGAATGACAAAGTGCTGAATATTCAAATTGCCCGCAGCAACGGCTTTCAATTCCCTGGCCCACTATTATGGAATTCGTTGTCGCCAGAATTGAGAAGATATAATAATTATATGTTAATCTTTAAGAAAAAACGCAAACCTTACTTTATTTCCGAGACATAACTAACGTTTACTGCACCTTCTGTAGCAGTATTTCTAAAAGTGACATAATTTTTGTGGCAGTTTTTCCAAAATTGGCGTAGTTTGTGTAGCAGCTTTTCTAAAAGTGACGCAGATTTTGTAGCAGGTTTTCCAAAAATGGCAAAGTTTCCGTACCATTTTTTCTAAAAAGACAGCTTTTGTATCGTTTTTTCTTATTAAAATTTTACCGCAATGTGTAGTGACTGCACACAGTTCTGTGTGTATGCTGCGTTATGCATCATTTACAATAAGATGCGTGCGCATGGTCCTAATTATGTCATACGTTCAAATGGGCTAGCTACTATGTCACGCATACAGTCCAGCTCGAGTTTTAAAATTTTGTATAGCCTAGCTAGGCTATGCATTTGTCATCGAGTGTAGAGCCGGACTGTGCTTTTATCATTAGGCGTTCAGCTGAGCCCTATAACTTAAGCCAGAGACTATTTATTCCGCGAAATTACGTTTTATTAAACGTATTTAAATAATGCCCCAAAAGCGGCATATAGTTTAAAACCTTAATTGTATATATTAAAACAAATATATAACTTAGAATTAATGTGAAAATACTATACAACAAAATTATACAGATGCTGTTACAAAATGTATACAGACACTATTACACTAAGCACAATACTAAATAAAATTTCTCGATAGACAGTTCAACCGGACGCTCCGTTTGTTACGCAGTGCCTAGCTGAGCTATCTGTTTGTCACATTAGGACTACCTAAACTATAAAAATGTACCATAGTAGTCCAGCTAAGCTATAGTTCACCCGAACTAGCTGAGTTGGACGCGTGACATAATTTGGACCTGGCGCACGCATCTTATCGTAAATGATGCATTATCTTTCGTGCAAGATATATAAATATCAATCTTTTAAATACTATGAAGGTCGAATATTACCGTAATTACTGCTTGTGCTTTTAACAGATTGTCCGAAGCTCAGACCGATAATTTGTCGTTGATGAGCAATTTTAGAGGGCAAATGTTGTATCAGTTCTTTGGAGCAACTTCTTCAGATTGATTGATTAAGCATCTCAGCGATTTCAGTATCTCAGTAATTGCTTATTTCAAATTATAACGAATTATCACTTTATTCTCTATTTCTTATGCTCCGTCGTTTCAACAAATGCTCAACAATTGTGTATCTTCATAACGACATATGTTTTCATTTTTAGGCATTTGTGGGTGAGCTTGCATACTTTATTACAGCAGCGGATACCTAACTATATGACAGGGGCAGTTATTGCTGAATTTTCATCGAAATGGACAGGGGTTTTACTGGTTCCTCCTCTAAGTACCCATTTTAAGCTTACTTCGCGTTTATGCCGTAGATCTATATTCCGACGAGAAGGGCGGTCGCTACCCTTACCCTCTCCAGTGCTGGATTCGCCAGTGTTTTTTTACAGTATGAGCCAATTATGTCCCAAATAAGTAGCTGAGCTGTTTACTGTGCTCTCCGAGATTTGTATGCACGGTCGTGCAGTTTAGATACGCGTCCTACTTGTGCTACGGTGTCTCGTCTGAACTCGTCCCTACCATGCGTACAAATCTGAAAGTACGGCTAGCGGTGCCTATTACAAGTTACTCAACAGTGGCTATTTTAAAATTCTAATTTTGGCGTGATGGTAGGTAGTATGGTTGGTATGCAAATTGGTACCTTTGGGTGCATACTTTATTTACTTGTTAATTGCGAATTCATAAATCTTCTGTTTTTCGCGAGGTTATTTAAATAAATTGGATAGAATTATATTTGTGTTTATGGGAATCACACAAAATTAATTAAAGTACATAAGCAGTTCCAAAAGTCCAATTTATTAAATTTTTGGAATATGAATTATACAGCTCGTTTTTAGCTATATTTTAAGAATTTAAGCTATATTTTTAAATTTTCAAAATAAATCATACAACTAGCATTTTAGCTTATGTTTAATGCCTGAGTTCACTCGGGTTGCTCTTTTTTGAACTTAGGTCAGAAAGTCGATGAGTGTTTGCGAACATTGAGTTTTCCGTATGTACGCGACCAAAGATTTGTGATATAGCAAGACGTAGGTGCAGCCTGCGCTCGGTCAGTATGTTGCGATTTTCCATCTCATTTTTCTAATCGCGTACACGGGAAAACGACTAGTTACTACGGTACTATTTTTGCGTATACTACAATACACCCATAAACTGCGAACATAGCTGTCCGAACCAGCATGTTATTTGTGAACTCAGACATGCATACGAAAAGGAGAAATGTGCGTGTACGCAAATTCATACATATTCGTGCATCGCAGAGGACTTTTCGCGTTCACTAACATGCCATTACCTATAGCAGAAAAGTGGACGCGAATTATGCATTTCTTCGTTGGAGAAAAAACAATCCTGTGTACGCACATAAAGTGGTCTCGCGCATTAGTAAGCTAAGAGAATTATCGACGTAACATCATTTTGAATTAAATCCTATATATGGACATCCAAGAATGATACATTTTTCGCGGAGTAAACAATAACTGTAGTCGCGTTAGTTTAGTTTAAGTTAGTCGCGTAACGAAATATAAACCCGCTACAAACTTAAAGTATGCCATCGCCGTAATAACCAAAAATTATTAGCTATTAAACCTTTTCAGGGCTTCTTGAATGTTTGGAGATTTCCCGCTTTCTTAATATATCTTTGATAAATGATTTGAGTTGTAAGTGTCTTTGCAATATTTGGATTTATTTCGTTTCGGAACCTACTAAGCATGTTTATTTTGTGAAAGAATTTAAACCGTAGATATACCGCCTAACTACACTACTTGAACAATCGCCTCGGCGAAAATTCCCAACCGGGTTGGGCTTTGAATATATGAAAACAAAAAAATCTGAATTAGAAATCCGATAGAAAACGCCTAACTACGCGATAAATAGCCAAATATTAACCGCCACTAGATATGATGCAGAAACGAATACATATAGCAGCTTTATCTTGAAAATATATAGTCAAAAATAGCGAATCGTACAGCTGCTGTGTGAATGTATGTTTGCTACAACATACTATTATTATGTATTATCGTTCTGCTATGAAACTGTGGGCCCATCTCAACTTTAGGGGCCGAAGTATAATGTTTACCATGCCGTTCTCGATATACTAAGCCTGAGCCTTAGTCTTAGCCTAAGCTAAGGTACTTATATGAGACGTACATATGCTGCCGCCCCTCGATCCCTCGACCTAAGTTGTTCTTTTTTGTAACGTTATAACGTCCGGCCCTTAAAGTTAGCATGGGCGAAACTATAGATTTAACAAAAAATGGTGTATTTTGGAATTTAGTGCCCTTAGGTCTTATGGTCTTTATGAACAAGTGATCATCTTGTTGACACAACGATCGCAGAGGAGCATAGCACGTCTTGTATATCTGTTTCCTGGCTATTTTGTTAAATTATGTTTTTCATTGTTTTAAATATTAATCTTAATGATATAAAATTTTAGTACTAAAAACATGGCAATCTATATATAGATATTAACGGCTACTACGCATTGGTAAGGCAAATAATGCGTAACCCGATTTGAGGTAGTAGTATTTTGAAAGCTCGTCACTGCCATTGAATGACACTCCAATTTTCAGAACAAACGATTGACATCAACTGGAATATAAAAACCAATCGAGATTTTACTAGTACTTTTGCTCCGATGCGTAGGTATCGAGATGAATGAATGAAATTATTTTCTAAAAATAGATATTAATGAAAAACTACTGTCGCGCGGTATAATTGCCAAATATTTTGATATGCGCTAAATATAAACATGTACATTGCCGTGCTGCTGATATAATTGCAAAAGATTGATGCGCCGTGTCTTAGTTTGCAAGAAAAAAGGAATTTTTTTAAATACATTATAATTGCCAAGATGTGTGAATTATATGATTCACTTCGAGCGCTCTGCTAAGGAACATAGTTTTTAATGGCTAACAAGTTCAAACCACAAACAATAATATGTTCGACAGCTATGATTGGCCAATGCGCGTTTGATTTAACCAAAACACAGCTTGTTAAATCTTAAATCAAGTCGTTTTATTTTTGTGGAAAAATACAGATGACAATAGTAAAATTAGTCTGATTTTGCTTCAAGAAATGTTATTTTAATGTAAAATACTTGCTTCATTAAAAACGTACCAAAGCATTATGCATTGCATGGATCAATCGCTGATACTGAGCGCTAGCTAGAGTCTTTTAAACGTGGAAATAATTTGTGTTAAAAAGTTATACTCAGACATAAAAAGTGTCATTTGTGCATGGAAACTAATACATATCATGATAATTGGTGTAGATATAATTTTTCCCCGGTTTTATTTTGACAAGTATTAAAAGGTATTAAAAGTGCCCGAATTAAACTTAATAGGGTGTGGATGCTTGTCTTTTGATGGTTGGCAAGTGTAGCCAGAGTTGCCGATTCGCAAGTTGTAGAGGGATGCCATTTCCGGCACGGAAACTCTGTTCCCCTTTCGAGCAAGCTCGTACCCATTTTTCAGGTGAGTATCCTGGAGCAACGTTGCGTTTGGCTTTTGTTTATGAAGATTATGCGCACAGGAAGGCGATGGGAGTCACTGCTTCATGATTGTGAGGCCAGTGACATACGACCACATTTTGACAAATAACGAATCAAAAATACTTTCCACAGAAACAACTCATGTCACAGAAGAGAAACGTCAGTTTCCTGGGTTTATAGCAACGTGTCTTTAGTCTCTTTCCAAAGGACATTATGCGAACAGAAGTACTCGAGCGCACAGCCTCATGATTTTGAGACCTGTGCTGCACAACGATATTTGACAACTAACGCAAGTCAAAAATATGTTTAACTTATATAACTGACGGCACCGAAGTCAAATATTCAGTTTCCGGTACAGGGTTTATAGCAATTTCCCAGGCGACTTTTGGTTATTAATTTCAAATAAGCATCGATTTCAGCCAACGTGTTTTGCCAGACCTGGTTAATAGTAAACTGTTTACGTCATCGCCGTTTGTGTTTTTACCGCATGGCTGTATTTTCGGTGACATCATACATCATATTTGTAATTCGCGACCTGGTTAGACGCGCTTGGTTAAGCCGAATTGACTATGAATATTACAAACTGAAGGTTATAACTGAACTCGTAACAGCATTGATAATTCAATGAACCACCACCTTAAATATCAAAGGTAAAAAGCTATTTTGTGGCATTAACCTCACGGAGAATGTTTGGGTGTTGAATATAATGCATTGGGTGTTTGTAGAAGTTTACTGAAAACGTTTTACACTAAATATTTATCAGGAAAATTGTTTTCATTACGTCATAATTGGATGATGCAGTTTTTTGAGTCAAACAAACCGAAGGTTTTAAATTTAATTCCAATACACAAAGGCAAAAATTTACATTACTCTATCATACGTTTTATAAAATTTAAACTGGCACCTTATAAGTTATTGCTAATATGACTCTCTAATTGACCGCGTCACTGTTAAAATTTTAAGTTATTTTTGAATTTTCGATGTGTTTTGTCGTCATTACGCGTTTCTCCAAAGTTTTATTCGTTGGTATTTTACACAACGAGCATTTTAATAAAAGCTTGGTTTTCAGAAATACCGCATATGACGTCAAACGATTATGACTATTTAAGGCGAACAGAGCTTAACAGTCCAATTTAGTTTGTAACTTTTCGGCTTAGACTGCACATATGGTAATTGTTCGTGTTTAATTTGTTTATACAATTTCATGTTTTATTTCTGATTATATAATTTCAACGATATGTTCAAGAAATAGCAATTAAGCTGAAATAAACATTAAAATTGTAATTTTCAGCTAATACTTCACACATATAGCTATGGAAATTCTAAAACTCTCAGTCCGATCGTCATTCTGATTTGGTAGCAATTTTCTACTTCACATATGATGTCTTGTAGCTTAACTTGTACGTTATCTTGCTGAGCAAAATTGTTTTAGCAAACGCACACAGCGATCAAACATTCAACTCTGGACAAAATATATAGTGTTTACCAAATCTATGATTCAAAATCTCCGGTCGTTTCGGTCCAAACCGCAGTGTTCAGAAATTATTAGTACCACTGTCGACCAGTCATTTATTTGTTAAAGTGAAATTCAGAGCGCCGTATATAAAGGATTCGTCAACTCTGTGGTTATCGGTAAATTCGGTAAATACAAAGGCATTAGAACCAACTATAAGCGTAAACTCGGGTATCTTCTCTCTACAGGCCCAGCGACATAAAGTTTTGTGTCATTCAGAGTTGCTAATGGGACGCAGTATTGCGACATAAAAGGATAGATATCTTATAGAGACTCGTGATTATTGTAAAGTTTAGCGGCATGATCATACGATGGACCAGGCTGTATTCGAACAAAGACCTCTAGCTTGCAAGGCAATTGCGTAACCACTACACCACATGCCTCAAGTTACTCCCACTGTAGAATCATTATCTACGCTAGCGTGGTGGCGTGCTATACTGCTGCAATAGAAAAGCAATATTAACACATCAACTTTTACCCATACTTCTTTGTGACAAAAATGGCTCTAGCGCAAACCAACTACTTTTTCAAAACCCGATCAAACGTCATTTTACACAACTTATATCAGTTTGATATGTTCAAATCGTTGAATTCAATACGTCGCTTGCCCATACTTCTTTGTGACAAATAAACTATAGCCCAAACAATCTAAGCTTGAAAACCCAACCAAACGACAGTTTACACAACATACATCAGTTCAGTTTGGTCGCTTGTATAATTCAATACGTCGTTGCTATTACTCATACATATTTGTGACAAAAGTGACTATAGCCCAAACAAACTACTTTTTCAAAACCCGTTCAAACGTCATTTCACACAAGTTACATCAGTTTGATATGTTCGAATCGCTGAATTCAATACGTCGCTGCGGTTACCCATACTTCTTTGTGACAAATAAACTATAGCCCAAACAATCTACGCTTTAAAACCCGATCAAACAACAGTTTACACAACATACAACAGTTTGATTTGGTCACATTGTATAATTCAATACGTCGCTACTGTTACTCATACATATTTGTGACAAAAGTGACTATAGCCCAAACAAACTACGTTTTGAAAACCCGTTCAAACGTCATTTTACACAACTTACATCGGTTTGATATGTTCGAATCGTTGAATTCAATACGTTGCCGCGGTTATCCATGCTTCTTTGTGACAAAATGACTCTAGCCCAAACAATCTACGCTTGAAACCCCGATAAAACGACATTTTATACAACATACATCAGTTTGATCTTTTCGGATTGCAGAATTCAATACGTCGCTAGTGTACAACAAATTTATTCCTATTTATCCTATTTATAAAATTCCTTAAATGCTTAGCAAACTAGAACAAAAACTTTGCGAACCCATTTTAGTTAAGATGTACCACGCATTGGAAATTATTTTTGTTTCGACAAAAACCACGACACGGGAACTGCACTTTTTTGCGAAACGACCAAAACGACAGGCCATGTAAATTTTTATCAAATTGCCAAATTTAGGTGTAACCATTCTCAGTATAAATGCAGCAAAGATTTCCTCAATGTAATGTGAAGTAGTCCTAATTTGTGAACAATTCTAGAAAAATGTTAGCGACTGTTCCATTGCTTTTGACCAATATATCGGTTTTTGCGAACCATCTGCATTAATCTTTCTTTTCGTAATAGCTTAACATTTAGCCTTCAGCTACCATATAATTACAGTGTGTAGTGTAGGAAGCTCACATTTAAAATTTGGTACTGTTTTTATTAAAATAGAACTTTATTCTCATTTCGTAATTATATTAGTCGATTAAATTCATGAATTTTTCATCAAAGTTTGGACTACTTCACATTACATTGAGGAAATCTTTGCTGCATTTATACTGAGAAAATTGTAGTGACACCTAAATTTGGCAATTTGATAAAAATTTACATGGCCTGTCGTTTTGGTCGTTTCGCAAAAAAGTGCAGTTCCCGTGTCGTGGTTTTTGTCGAACAAAATAATTCCCAATGTATAGTACCGTCTTAACTAAAATGGGTTCGCAAAGTTTTTGTTCTAGTTTGCTAAGCATTTAAGGAATTTTATAAATAGGATAAATAAATAAATTTGTTGTACACTAGCGACGTATTGAATTCTGCAATCCGAAAGATTGGACTCATATATTTGTATGAAATGTTCAACTTATCGGGGTTTCAAGCGTCATATTTGGGCTAGAGTCATTTCGCAAAAAAGCAGTGGATAACCGCACAAACATATTGAATTCAAACAATTTATCAAATATTAAGTTGTGAAATAAGGTTTTTGGAATTAGGATTTTCAAAACGTAGTTGGTTTTTTCAGACTATAGTCATTTATCAGCAATGTGTATGAGTAACAGTAGCGACGTATTGAATTATACAATGTGACCAAATCGAACTGTATGTTTGTGTAAACTGTTGTTTGATAGGATTTTTTAAACAGTATACGGTATAGTTTATTTGTCACAAAGAAGTATGGTAACCGCAGCGGAGCACTGTGAAATTCAGCGATTCGAACATATCAAACTGGACATTGTGTAAAATGACGTTTAAACAGTTTTTGAAAAAATTCGCTTGTTTGGCTATAGTCGTTTATTCACAAATATGTGTATAGAGATAATCACAACGACGTATTGATTTGTACAAGCGACCAAAAGCTGAACTGATGTATGTTGTGTAAATATTCGTTTGGTTGGGTTTGGCTTTAGATATTGACTATAGTTATTTGTCACAAATATGGGCAACAAACCGCTGTAGAAATTCAACGATTTGAACATATCCAAAAATTGGGTATAAGTATATATAAATGACGTTTGATGCGGTTTTGAGTCATTTGGTTTTGCGCTCAAGCCATTTTTGTCACAAAGAAGTATGGGTAAAAGTTAAATATGTTAATAGTACTTTCTATTGCAGCAGTATAGCGCCACCACGCCTGACATGGGGTGATGATCTACAGTGGGACAAGGCATGTGTAGTGGTTACGCAATTATTGCAGCTGTTTGTTCAAATTTTTAGGCCTCGTCCCATCGGTATGATCCCGCCGCTAAATTTTACAATAATCACAAGTACTATAAGGGTGTGTATACTTTTATGTCGCAATATACGGTCAGTTAGCAACTCTGAATGACACAAAACTTTATGTCGCTGGGCCTATTGAGAGAAGATACCCGAGTTTACGCTTATAGTTGGTTCTAATCCCCTTTTTTGTGTATTTACCGAATTTACCGATAACAAGTTGACGAATCCTTTTATATAGCGGCGCTCTGAATTTCACTTTAACGAATAAATGACTCATCCCGACAGGTGGTACACTAAAACATACAGTTTTTGGAGTTACGAGAACAACGGTAATAATAATTTCCGTAAACATTTATATTTTGTCGGGGGATTAATGTTGTGTGGTGTCGAAACGATTTTGCTCGGCGGAGTGACGTAGAGATTTGAGCTACAAGACATCATATGTGAAAATCAAAGTCCTGCCCAATAAATAATATGAGTAATTTTCATAGTTATATATAAAAGTGTAGTCTGAAAATTACAATTTTAATGTTTATTTCAGCTTAATTGTATTTTTATTGAACGTTATTATGGTTGAAACATATAATCAGAAAATCGAAAACGTGAAATTGTATAAACAAAAAGGCGAAATGTGGTCTAAGCCGAAAGTTACAAACTAAATTGGACTGTAAGCTCTGTTAGCTTAAATAGTCATAATCATTTTTTTAATGCGTATTTTGTCAAAAACCAAGCTTTTATTGATTTCGTTGTGTAAAATACCAACGAATAAAACTCAAAAAAAACGCATTATAAACGACAAAAAACACATCGAAAATTCAAAAAATAAAATTTTAACAGTAACACGGTCAATTGGAGTCGTATTGGCAATAACTTATCAGGTATCAGTTTAATTTTATAAAAAAACGTATGATTAATATTAAATTTTTTGTTTGCTTGTGGAATTATTAAAATTCTATTACGGTTTTTGTTTCAAAAAACTACATCATGCCGATTATGACGTAATGAAAACAAGTTTTCCTGATAAATATTTTGCCAGTGTAAAACGTTTTAGGTAAACTTCTACAAACACCCCCCAATGCATTATATTCAACACCCAAACATTCTCCGTGAGGTTAATGCCGCAAAATAGCTTTTTACCTTTGATATTTAATGTGGTGGTTCATTGAATTATCAATGCTGTTTTACGAGTTCAGTTATAACCTTCAGTTTGTAATATTCATAGTCAATTCGGCTTAACCAAGCGCGTCTAACCAGTCGCGAATTACAAATATGATGTATGATGTCACCGAAAATACGGCAGGCGG
>JASANE010001574.1:0-16370 GCA_030248225.1 Trileptium ribeirensis
CCGTACGACTACCCAAATATAAGATGGTGGCAAAATTTCCAGGTCATATATTAACAACTCCTACCGGAGCCCAAAATAATTATCCTCTGGACTGATATCGACATCGACATTGGGTTATAGGATACCACGTTTGGAAAATTCAAACAACCGTACCCGGTGCACTATAATACCATTGATATAGGCAACCTACACCGACTCCTGGGTGAAGGAGAAAACTTGTCAACCGAACAAATGGTCGAACTATATGTTATGCTAAGGGGCACTGCTTCCTTTGTTCATATGGGCGATCATCAATATTTATCCATTGTTCTATTATTAGAAGTTGGTGAATAGCGGTGGAAACCGTCCAAATTAAAACACCTGCTCTAACGCTGTCGAGAAGTAATGTTGTAAATTCCGATTTTATTGGTAATGAGCGGTACGATTTAACGAATCTATATGCCGCGCGGTGACATCACACTGTCTTAGGAAGTACTTTCGAAAGTAACCAATAACAACAAGAACTGGAGTGTGGGTCGACAGGTATAAAATGGACGACATATATCATCGATTTGAAAATGAAGTGCTATTCGGTATTCACGAGGAGTACAAAAAGCCTGTAACATTCAACTAGCCTGATTCGATAACGAATGTTCATCAACGCAGTGGCAATTGAATGGTTCGGTACAAAAAAAATCGGATAAAAAATTCAACTAGAATAAAATTGAAGCATATATCAAATTAGATTGGATAGTAAAAAAAATCTATTAGGATACCAAGCAGTCATACAACATACGATGCCGACCATAGTTCGAAGATAAAGTTCCGTGAGAAAAGACATTGGAGGAAAGAGCAGAGTGGCGTAGCAAGCTTTACAATACAGGCGTGGGTCCTCAGCGAAGGATCGCTCCAAGCAATGGCGCAAAGGCTAATTTAGTGTACCCGCATGGGTATAAATGTGATTTAGTCTTGGGGAAATATGTGCTCGAGATGTTTAAATGTTGATGCTACTGGGTACAAGAAATCTGCTTCTTCGCATGAGAGAAGCAGTAGAGTTTGTACTGCATACCACGGAAACATGCAAATTTTACGTTTATAGATCGCGCATGCGAGTGCTAAAGGACTATCTCTCGTGAGCTACGGAATCGTAGATTGGTTTCTTTAGGTGCCGCTCTCAGGTTGTTTTCAGGCAACGACACTAACAGCCAATATATCAAGATTCGGGGAATAACGCCTTAACTGCTAAGAACCATGATAGAGGTTAAATCTGTTAACACGAAGATAAAGCTAACACAAACGACACGTGGTTAATTCTCGAGTAAATTTATCTTTCACCCAAGTGTGAATTCGTACATATACAATGTAGAAAACAACCACATGGCAATCCATGAAAAGCCGCAGCGCCGTTGTCAAAGCTCTGAAGCCACTCAGTAATGTGGCAACAAAAACCATCATATGTATAACTCAACCATTTATGATTCAAAAACTTCCGCTTATTGCCCTATTATTCTGAGACTTCCCGTAAACTTTAGTTCAAATAAGGTTAAAACTAAAAGCGGAAATCATGGTAATCATAAATTCAGCCAAAAAGCAAACAAACCAGTGGCCTTCCGAACTGTAGTACAGCATAAACTACGACACCATAGGTGCAAATTTTGACTTCCAAGTAATATAATGTTGCTATCAAATCGTCCTCTCATCGATAATAATCAGTTTATAAATACAGTTGTAAAGATTCCGTTTCGTGCTATGAACCAATATTAGACATGTCGAGTCGAGTTTTTGAATTATGAATATATCAGAATATACGATATTTTGGTTATTTAACGCAACGCATTTCGCGATAAACACAAGTCAGTCGAAACTGTTAGCAAACGCATATCCGGTGGAGATAGTCGTCTTTCAACAGTTTCGTCACCATTGTGACAGAATATTGAGTCTGGTAATTCCGCGTTCTAGATCGTGTTTATGCTTGGCCAACAGATAGATTTTCCCCCAGTTCTGAGCTGTGCTAGTATACGACTCATCATGTTTAGTAGTCTATGTTCGATCTTTGTAGGGACATATTTGGCCACCTTAAATTTTGGCTTCTGCTGCCCGTTTCCCTTATCGCGACATGAAATCTAACATCAGTATTTGCCGAATTGTAGTCGATCGGTACTTCTATATTAAGTAGTGAAAGAACCTTGCAGTTTGTAGCACATATGATCTCTTCGTCGAATTGCATGCCGCTATGCCCTGGCATGCACTGTAAGAGGACAGTGAAGTTGCTCTGGCTTGTGCATTTTGCAGTATGTTCGAAATGTTTGCTGCAATTTTTTTTCTGTTTGCAGACTTATCCCCTGGCCAGTTCCTATAAACTTGACCGTGAGTCTGTATAGAAATCAGGCTGTTCGTCTGGCAAGGTTTTTGTCTTGTTTGGATTCCAGGATTTCTAGCGCTCTATTGCTTTGCAGTTTGATGGTCAATCTGCCAATCGTATACGAGCTTGGCCATTTCACTCCATTTCTGCTGATTTCCAGAATACCACTACCACAGTTGTTGAGGGGAGCGAGGCGAAGCCGAGCGAAGCGTTTTTATTTTCTGTCTTGGAGTAAAAAGGTCGATGTCCGTTCGTTCGTTCGATCCGACGGATCTCAAGAACCACTGAACCGATTTTAAAAAACTTTTTGTTTGAAAGCCAATCATGTCAGAGTGTGCACCTGATATTTGGGATTAAATGATTTTGAGTGGTTAATTAGTAATTAGCTAATTAGTTAAGCTTATGCAGCAAGATAGAGAGATTTTAGCATTCCCGTTATTCATAAAAAATGGAATCGTTTCGATCAAACCATTATAGGTTTTTTGGCACAAAGCTCCGCGCTGTATGACGCCACCTATCTGATAAACGACGTAAACAGCAGGCGCAGATGTTCCTTCAAACACTCCCAATCTTGGCCAGCAACATCTCTTCACGCAATTATTCGCTATCTCGATAACAATTGATCCTTTGTTTGGGTGCTGAAGCTCAGGGTCAGGTTGAACGTAGTAACCAAGAACACATGATTTTTCGTGAATTTCATATTATGTCCTTCCAGCTTGATCTCGGGTATGAGGCATTTGTCTTTGTTTCATGTCATGAGTAGTGCTTATTCCGTCTTTACGACACTTATTTCTAACCATTTTTCTTGTTTCGCCCTATTCACCAATAGCGTCAATTGCCTTCTGTATGGACTTTTTGCGTCGACCATGGTTGTGTTGTCCAGAACACCAAATTATCTGCAAACAGTGAGCAGTTTCCTATTTATTGTACCTTGTAGTTGATGTCATTGGCAAATATAGCGAATAGCAGCGCAACTCTTGTGGCCCACCTTTCCGAATTTCCGGTACCAAATTCTTGCTACTCCTAAATGCGCCTTGGCTTTTCTGCCTGATATATAAAATCTTTGATCCAGTTCGTCACCCTTGAATGTGCTCTCAGCGTAACGATCTTCGATAGAAACTTTACTTTCCCAACCTTGCCCAAAGCGCGGGAGAAATATACACGTACGAGTGATGTTCTCTCCATTTTTTTCTTGTGAAAGCCATCCAGTATATCCTTTGTTACTCGTAGGACTTGGTCTTCTGTATGCTGTTCGTATATTTCGACATCCGGCCCTACAGCCAATGAACAGCTGCATCCATTTCAGGATTTGTTTTAGTCATTCGCTCCAGCACTTCACCATACACCTTGTCAACGATATTGGTGAAGTTTTTCCTTTATAGGGTTGAAAATGACAATAGCTATCTTCCAACCGGACGGCGACTGTTCTCACCGCCAGGACATGTTAAACACCTCCAATAAGGCTGTTTGACAATTTGGCCCTGAACGCTTTTAACATCTCGTTAGTAACTCTATCTTCGCTTGCTGGATTTTGGTTGTTCAGCGCAATGGGGAACTTTTCAAGCTCGGCCGCGCTGAATTACGCATCGTCTTCGTTGATTTCATTATTGGCAAAGCGCGGTATCTGCTTTTTGACGGTATAGTACAATAGTTTGCTTTCCTTGGTTATATACAGCTTGCTGGTGTATGCGTACATTTAACTAAAGCCATCTGCTTTGATCTCGCAAGTAAGCGACCATTTTCTAGCTTCATCGGTTTTCCGGTTCGATGTTACCAACTTGTCACCGTTAATAGCTTTGATTCTTTGAGACTTGGGGTGGCATCAGCCCCGTAGTCTAGACCAGACACGTGTTTCTTCCATGCCTCCCGCTTCAGCTTTCTGATAGCTTATCATGCATCTTTTGTTTTCTTTAAATAATTGCGTGATCTTGTTCCGATTTGGTATTTGCCAACCTTTAGAAATACATATTGGGACCATTCTTGATACCCTGTAAGCAACACATAATCAGACTAATGAAAACGCACTACAATAGAAAATCAGGAACTCATAACCGCAAAATCCTTGAAGTCTCATTAAAAGCTATAATAGCTGGACTCTAGATAGCAAAACCATTGTATCCAGCGTGCTTGATAACTTTAATAGGCACTAAATGTAACGTAAAAACAACTAATAACGCTGCGAAATCTGAAAAATCACAACTTCTAGCAAAGAGAAATTAACCATATTCGGGTCCGCAGCGGCCCAGGGAGGTTTCCACAAAAATCGTAGTCAACAAAAGTTGTAGACCTCGGTGAACTTATCCTTCATGGTGGTCTCCGTTGCAGCAAAGCCTACGTCGCGAGATATGGGCTGCGAAAGACTAGTACCCATATGGCCATTGTTAGCAATGAACCTTTAAAAACCTATTACGATCGGAGCTGTTCGTGGTGAAATAAATGGCACATCGTCATCAAAATTCATAACTTTGCTACAGAACAAAAAATTGTCCAAATCCGGTCATCCTACAATGAGTTATGAATGACAGCGAAACAAAAAATTTCATTTTCCCCTTAGCGCCGTCAGTGGAAACCGCGCTCGCTCGATTTCAATATCCACCGTCACAACGTACTACGCACAGATACTTAGAGCTTCAGTTGCTTGGCAAAATGATTCATCACCGGTATGTGCGTATTCATCGTTTTTGGTCGTTTTCCTGTATTACGGGTATGATGGTTCCATTTCAAAATACATTTTTTACCTAATTCTGCAATATTGGTCACCATCACTATAACGCAGCATATTCATGGTCCCATTTCAAAATACATTTTACCTAATTCTACAGCATTGGTAGGTAAGGCAATCGTATGCAGCTACATTGAGCTTGTCACACTTAGAGAATGATTCCGAGCATGACTTTTCGTTGATTATGGAGATATGGTCATTTTCGATTTGGGTCTCATGGCGGCCATTTTTAAACAAATTTTTGCGTAATCCTACAATATATAGTGGTAACCATCACTATAATACAACATATATAGCACGACTATATAGAGCTTCTTTTAATGAAGAACCATAATTGACCGTGAGTCTGTACAGATAATTTAGGCTGCTTCGTCTGGCAAAAGGTTTTCGTCTTGTTTGGATTCCAGGATTTCTAGCGCTCTATCGCTTTGCAGTTCGATGGCGATGCTGCCAGTCGGTACACGAGTTGTGCATTTCACTCCATTTCTGCTGATTTCTAGAATACCACTAACACAGTTGTTGAGCGGAGCGAGGCGAAAGCGAGCGAAGCGTATTTATTTTCTGTCTGGAAGTAAAAAAGGTCGATGTTCATATGTTCGTTCGTTCGTTCGGTCTGAAAAAACTACCCAAGAACCACTGAACTGATTTAAAAAAACTTTTTGTTTGAAAGCCTGTCATGTCAGAGTGTGCACCTGATATTTGGGATTAAAAAATTTTGAGTGGTTAATTAGTAATTAGCTAATAAGTTAAGCTTAAGCAGCTAAAATAGAGAATTTTGCAATTAAAAATTCTAATTTAGTTCTACATGGTTAAAATGATCGTAACGTTGTCATTAAAGTAGTTCCTATAAATATAGTTGCTATCGTGGGACTTTAAACACAGGATCAGGGAATTGAATTAGGAACGATGAAATCGTCACGAAGTGCAGAGTATCCGCACTCACTCCATTTTCTCTCCCTTGGCGAGTTACTAGTAATGAATGACAGATCCAAAATACAGCTTCGCCGGGTATATATGACTAAGGAATGCTTCTCCAATTCCCGTCTACGGACTTCAGAAATTGAATATAATAAAAATACTATGTTTATGCGTCTTGCAATTTTTCGCAGGGTGTACATAAACAGGGGCTGCTTTATCGAATTTTCGTTGAGTAACTTATGTCTGACCTTGTATATTAAAAGAATCTGATGCATAGGCGTCTTGCATTTCTTAGCTGTGAATATTTCTTGTAGATTTCTTTTCGTTATGTACAGTATCGTAGAGATTACATTGTTTTCCGTGCTTGCATCGTTTGTTATGCACACGACGGACGCGTTCGTAGAAGGATTGTACTGTGGCGTAGAAAATTGCTACGACGGTATGTTGGTACAATAATATTTTTAGATTGCTCAATTTTGTATTTTTGCGGTGAACTAATCTTTATAAAAGCAGGATTATGCGGGTACCGCCGAATAATTCTTGTACAGTGGAACTCATGTTCGGTTAATGCCCTAAGTTATGCGTACATGACATTATTAGTTAACTGTGTAGAAATTTAGAAATTCGCAATTCTATCTAAGTAAATTTTTAATACAGGTACTCACGTACAAGTACATTGTCCGCGGCTTTGGTCAACTTTCGTCATTAAGACTTTTTTTGTGCACGTTACATCCGCGGCTTTGGTCAACTTTCGTCATTAAGATTTTCATGTGGCTTAAGCAACACTTCCTGCAATACCCATAACAACGTCTACACGGGTTTTGAAGGTATCACAATTTTACCTCAGTATATCAGTAAAACATTTTAGCTACTAGTTTTAATTAATACTTATGGCGGAAGAACAAAAAATTTGTTATAGGGTATTGAGCCAAAGGGAGTCCAAAATTTCACAAGGAGCACGACCTATGCGGCACATGTTTTTAGTTACGACCCACTTAAAAATGCCACCATATCAAAAAATGCGGGTTAGGAGACTTAGAGGCACTTTCAGTTTGCAACGAGCGAGAATGGTGGGACATGCGGTCCTTCATAATCCACCAGAGGAACTATAAACCATTGTAACTGCTAGAAAACGTCATATGTGTGGAATTTAACTACTGATTTCAATATTCAAAAAACTTCGCGATTTTCGGCCTCTCAGCAAAAAATGTATATATAGAAAATTTGTTAGCCAAAATAGGAAAAACTAGCAGTAATTGTTTAATGTAAATCTGTCTGATTATTAATCGCGCAGGAAATTACCTGGGGTCATGAGTGCATGTACTGGAGGAGGCCAAAATCTGCCTGAGGCATATGAAGAAGGTGAACATACCAGGAGAAGCAACATATTTCGCAATGCTCTGGTAAATGAAAATTCTTCGCTACGATCGTTTCACTAACTACACTGAGAATTCGATCAACTTATATTTGAGCAACCTATAACTTCATAAGAATTGCTTCAATTAAATACGGTTATGTGTTACCAAACTATCAAATATTTAATGCACTAGATCTGTGTTAAATCTAAAATTACGAACAATTTATGCAATACGCGGACAATGTACTTGTACGTGAGTACCTGTATTAAAAATTTACTTAGATAGAATTGCGAATTTCTAAATTTCTACACAGTTAACTAATAATGTCATGTACGCATAACTTAGGGCATTAACCGAACATGTGTTCCACTGTACAAGAATTATTCGGCGGTACCCGCATAATCCTGCTTTTATCAATGTCAGTTCACCGCAAAAATACAAAATTGAGCAATCTAAAAATATTATTGTACCAACATACCGTCGTAGCAATTTTCTACGCCACAGTACAATCCTTCTACGAACGCGTCCGTCGTGTGCATAACAAACGATGCAAGCACGGAAAACAATGTAATCTCTACGATACTGTACATAACGAAAAGAAATCTACAAGAAATATTCACAGCTAAGAAATGCAAGACGCCTATGCATCAGATTCTTTTAATATACAAGGTCTGACATAAGTTACTCAACGAAAATTCGATAAAGCAGCCCCTGTTTATGTACACCCTGCGAAAAATTGCAAGACGCATAAACATAGTATTTTTATTATATTCAATTTCTGAAGTCCGTAGACGGGAATTGGAGAAGCATTCCTTAGTCATATATACCCGGCGAAGCTGGTTATTTTGGATCTGTCATTCATTACTAGTAACTCGCCAAGGGAGAGAAAATGGAGTGAGTGCGGATACTCTGCACTTCGTGACGATTTCATCGTTCCAAATTCAATTCCCTGATCCTGTGTTTAAAGTCCCACGATAGCAACTATATTTATAGGAACTACTTTAATGACAACGTTACGATCATTTTAACCATGTAGAACTAAATTAGAATTTTTAATTGCAAAATTCTCTATTTTAGCTGCTTAAGCTTAACTTATTAGCTAATTACTAATTAACCACTCAAAATTTTTTAATCCCAAATATCAGGTGCACACTCTGACATGACAGGCTTTCAAACAAAAAGTTTTTTTAAATCAGTTCAGTGGTTCTTGAGATCCGTCGGACCGAAGGAACGAACCAACGGATGGACATCGACCTTTTTACTTCCAGACAGAAAATAAATACGCTTCGCTCGGCTTCGCCTCGCTCCGCTCAACAACTGTGTTAGTGGTATTCTAGAAATCAGCAGAAATGGAGTGAAATGCACAACTCGTGTACCGACTGGCAGGATCGCATCAAACTGCAAAGCAATAGAGCGCTAGAAATCCTGGAATCCAAACAAGACGAAAACCTTTTGCCAGACGAAGCAGCCTAAATTATCTGTACAGACTCACGGTCAATTATGGTTCTTCATTAAAAGAAGCTCTATATAGTCGTGCTATATATGTTGTATTATAGTGATGGTTACCACTATATATTGTAGGATTACGCAAAAATTTGTTTAAAAATGGCCGCCATGAGACCCAAATCGAAAATGACCATATCTCCATAATCAACGAAAAGTCATGCTCGGAATCATTCTGTAGAGTGTGACAAGCTCAATGTAGCTGCATACGATTGCCTTACCTACCAATGCTGTAGAATTAGGTAAAATGTATTTTGAAATGGGACCATGAATATGCTGCGTTATAGTGATGGTGACCAATATTGCAGAATTAGGTAAAAAATGTATTTTGAAATGGAACCATCATACCCGTAATACAGGAAAACGACCAAAAACGATGAATACGCACATACCGGTGATGAATCATTTTGCCAAGCAACTGAAGCTCTAAGTATCTGTGCGTAGTACGTTGTGACGGTGGATATTGAAATCGAGCGAGCGCGGTTTCCACTGATGGCGCTAAGGGGAAAATGAAATTTTTTGTTTCGCTGTCATTCATAACTCATTGTAGGATGACCGGATTTGGACAATTTTTTGTTCTGTAGCAAAGTTATGAATTTTGATGACGATGTGCCATTTATTTCACCACGAACAGCTCCGATCGTAATAGGTTTTTAAAGGTTCATTGCTAAATCTGGCCATATGGGTACTAGTCTTTCGCAGCCCATATCTCGCGACATAGGCTTCGAATTAACGGAGACCACCATGAAGGATAAGTTCACCGAGGTCTACAACTTTTGTTGACTACGATTTTTGTGGAAACCTCCCTGGGCCGCTGCGGACCCGAATATGGTTAATTTCTCTTTGCTAGAAGTTGTGATTTTTCAGATTTCGCAGCGTTATTAGTTGTTTTTACGTTACATTTAGTGCCTATTAAAGTTATCAAGCACGCTGGATACAATGGTTTTGCTATCTAGAGTCCAGCTATTATAGCTTTTAATGAGACTTCAAGGATTTTGCGGTTAACTAATCCGATTTTCTATTGTAGTGCGTTTTCATTAGTCTGATTATGTGTTGCTTACAGGGTATCAAGAATGGTCCCAATATGTATTTCTAAAGGTTGGCAAATACCAAATCGGAACAAGATCACGCAATTATTTAAAGAAAACAAAAGATGCATGATAAGCTATCAGAAAGCTGAAGCGGGAGGCATGGAAGAAACACGTGTCTGGTCTAGACTACGGGGCTGATGCCACCCAAGTGTCAAAAAATCAAAGCTATTAACGGTGACAAGTCAGCGTCATCAACCGGAAAACCGATGAAGCTAGAAAATGGTCGCTTACTCGAGAGTCAAAGCAGATGGCTTCTGTAAAATGTACGCATACACCAGCAAGCTGTATATAACCAAGGAAAGCAAACTATTGTACTATACCGTCAAAAAGCAGATACCGCGCTTTGCCAATAATGAAATCAATGAAGACGATGCGTAATTCAGCGCGGCCGAGCTGAAAAGTTCCCCATTGCGCTGAACAACCAAAATCCAGCAAGCGAAGATAGAGTTACTAACGAGATGTTAAAAGCGTTAGGGCCAAATTGTCAAACAGCCTTATTGGAGGTGTTTAACATGTCCTGGCGGTGAGAACAGTCACCGTCAGGTTGGAAGATAGCTATTGTCATTTTCAACCCTATAAAGGAAAAACTTCACCAATATCGTTGACAAGGTGTATGGTGAAGTGCTTGGAGCGAATGACTAAAACAAATCCTGAAATGGATGCAGCTGTTCATTGGCTGTCAGGCCGGGTGTCGAAATATACGAACAGCATACAGAAGACCAAGTCCTACGAGTAACAAAGGATATACTGGATGGCTTTCACAAGAAAAAAATGGAGAGAACATCACTCGTACGTGTATATTTCTCCCGCGCTTTCGACAAGATTGGGAAAGTAAAGTTTCTATCAAAGATCGTTACGCTGAGAGCGCATTCAAGAATGACGAACTGGATCAAAGATTTTATATCAGGCAGGAAAGCCAAGGTCCATTTAGGAGTAGCAAGAATTCGGTACCGGGAATTCGAAGAAGGAGTACCGCAAGAGTACGCTGCTATTCGCTATATTTGCCAATGACATCAACTACGAGCTGCGATAAATAGGAAACTGCTCACTGTTTGCAGATAATTTGGTGTTCTGGACAACACAACCATGGTCGACGCAAAAAGTCCATACAGAAGGCAATTGACGCTATTGGTGAATAGGGCAAAACAAGAAAAATGGTCAACAGTGTCGTAAAGACGGAATAAGCACTACTCATGACATGAAACAAAGACAAATGCCTCATACCCGAGATCAGACTGAAAGGAAATAAGCTGAAATTCACGAAAAATCATGTGTTCTTGGTTACTACGTTTGACCTGACCCTGAGCTTCAGCACCCAAACAAAGGATCAAAAATGTATGAGATAGCGAATAATTGCGTGAAGAGATGTTGCTGGCCAAGATTGGGAGTGTTTGAAGGAACATCTGCGCCTGCTGTTTACGTCGTTTATCAGATCAGTGGCGTAGTACAGCGCGGAGCTTTGTGCCAAAAAACCTATAATGGTTTGATCGAAACGATTCCATTTCAATAAATAACACAAATATTGCAAAATTCTCTATCTTGCTGCATAAGCTTAACTTATTAGCTAATTACTAATTAACCACTCAAAATTTTTTAATCCCAAATATCAGGTGCACACTCTGACATGATAGGCTTTCAAACAAAAAGTTTTTTAAAATCGGTTCAGTGGTTCTTGAGATCCGTCGGACCGAACGAACGAACCAACGGACGGACATCGGCCTTTTTACTCCCAGACAGAAAATAAATAGGCTTCGCTCGGCTTCGCCTCGCTCCGCTCAACAACTGTGGTAGTGGTATTCTGGAAATCAGCAGAAATGGAGTGAAATGCACAACTCGTATACCGACTGGCAGGATCGCATCAAACTGCAAAGCAATAGAGCGCTAGAAATCCTGGAATCCAAACAAGACGAAAACCTTTTGCCAGACGAAGCAGCCTAAATTATCTATACAGACTCACGGTCAAGTTTATAGGAACTGGCCAGGGGACTAAGTCTGCAAACAGAAAAAAATTGCAGCAAACATCTGGAACATACTGCAAAATCACAAGCCAGAGCAACCAGTGTCCTCTTACAGTGCATGCCAGGGCATAGCGGCATGCAATTCCACGAAGAGACATATGTGCTAGCAAACTAAGGATCTTCACTACTTAAGATAGAAGTACCGATCGACTACAATTCGGCAAATACTGATGTTAAATTTTATGTCGCGATAAGGGGAACGGCAGCAGAAGCCAAAATTTAAGGTGGCCAAATATGTCCCTACAAAGATCGAACATAGACTACTAAACATGATCGACGTATACTAGCACAGCTCAGAACTGGGGGAAATCTATACTGTTGGCCAAGCATAAACACGATCTAGACAACGCGGAATCACCAGACTCCATATTCTGTCACAATGGTGACGAAACTGTTGAACACCGACTATCTCCACCGGATATGCGTTTGCTAACAGTTTCGACTGACTTGTGTTTATCGCCAAATGCGTTGCGTTAAATAACCAAAATATCGTATATTCTGATATATTCATAATTCAAAAACTCGACTCGACATGTCTAATATTGGTTCATAGCACGAAAACGGAATCTCTAACAAAACTGCATATCAGCAAACTGATTATTATCGATGAGAGGACGATTTGATAGCAACATTATATTACTTGGAAGTTGAAAATTTGCACCTATGGTGTCGTAGTTTATGCTGTACTACAGTTCGGAAGGCCACTGGTTTGTTTGCTTTTTGGCTGAATTCACGATTACCATGATTTCCGCTTTTAGTTTTAACCTTATTTGAACTAAAGTTTACGGGAAGTCTCAGAATAATAGGGCAATAAGCGGAAGTTTTTGAATCATAAATGGTTGAGTTATACATATGATGGTTTTTGTTGCCACATTACTGAGTGGCTTCAGAGCTTTGACAACGGCGCTGCGGCTTTTCATGGATTGCCATGTGCTTGTTTGGACATTGTATATGTACGAATTCACACTTGGGTGAAAGATAAATTTACTCGAGAATTAACCACGTGTCGTTTCGTTAGCTCTATCTTCGTGTTAACAGATTTAACCTCTATCATGGTTCTTAGCAGTTAAGGCGTTATTCCTCTAATCTTGATATATTGGCTGTTAGTGTCGTTGCCTGAAAACAACCTGAGAGCGGCACCTAAGAAAACCAATCTACGATTCCGTAGCTCACGAGAGATAGTCCTTTAGCACTCGCATGCGCGATCTATAAAGAAATTCTGCAGCGTTCCGTGGTATGCAGTACAAACTCTACTGCTTCTCTCATGCGAAGAAGCAGATTTCTTGTACCTAGTACACTGAGATTTAAACATCTCGAGCACATATTTCGAAGACTAAATCACATTTATACCCATGCGGGTACACTAAATTAGCCTTTGCGCCATTGCTTAAAGCCACCCTTCTGTGGACCCACGCCTGTATTGTAAAGCTGGCGACGCCACTCTGCTCTTTCCTCCAATGTCTTTTCCCACGGAACTTTATCTTCGAACTATGGTCGGCATCGTATGTTGTACTATGGTCGGCATCGTAGTTGATCTTTTGGATTATTGAATTGAATTTGATATATGCTTCAATTTCATTCAAGTCGACTTTGTTATCCGGAATTTGCAGTCGAACCATTCAATTGCCACTGCGTTGATGAACATTCGTTATCGAATCAGGCTAGTTGAATGTTACAGGCTTTTTGTACTCCTCGTGAATACCCAATAGTATTTTATTTTCAAATCGATGATATATGTCGTCGATTTTATACCTGTCGACCCACACTCCAGTTCTTGTTGTTATTGGTTACTTTCGAAAGTACTTCCTAAGACAGTGTGATGTCACCGCGCGGCATATAGATTCGTTAAATCGCACTGCCATTACCAATAAAATCGGAATTTACAACATTACTTCTCGACAGCGTTAGAGCAGGTGTTCTAATTTGGACGGTTTCCACCGCTATTCACCAACTTCTAATAATAGAACAATGGATAAATATTGATGATCGCCCATATGAACAAAGGAAGCAGTGCCCCTTAGCATAACATATAGTTCGACCATTTGTTCGGTTGACAAGTTTTCTCCTTCACCCAGGAGTCGGTGTAGGTTGCCTATATCAATGGTATTATAGTGCACCGGGTACGGTTGTTTGAATTTTCCAAACGTGGTATCCTATAACCCAATGTCGATGTCGATATCAGTCCAGAGGATAATTATTTTGGGCTCCGGTAGGAGTTGTTAATATATGACCTGGAAATTTTGCCACCATCTTATATTTGGGTAGTCGTACGGCCCAATTTCCTGACCCTGACCAACGTTCTTTTCGAAATGGGGTTGACTCAAATTATTATTTGTTACTGGCTTAACCGAAGTTGCAGCCGCTAACTTAATAGCAGTCGAACGTTCCTGCGTTACTTTGCTTCACTGTTGTTCTTTATGCGACGTTGTGGGTTGTTATAGATGCGTCGTTGGGGCAATGGTGGTTCCTGATGATATTGACCCACGGCGGGTTGAGATCTTTTTTGGTCTCCCGGCTATTGGCAACATGCGTACTCGGTGTGCCCTACCCGACCGCAAACGTTGCATTGTGGCGGTGGGCCATTCCTATTCCGTTGTTTATTGCTGTGCTTAGTCGACGGTTTCCCTGCACGACTTTGACCTTAGTTTTGGGTTCCGATTTTCTGGACCCGCTTGCCGTTGAGAAACCGTTGATTGATGCATCAGATGTTGTTGAAATAGCTGTGACTGCTATAGCTGCTATCCCGATTAGGCGTTTGCATCGCGGGTGCCCTTGGCAATAAATGGCTGTTGCTGATTTCCAATTGGACAAACGAATTGTACGTGCCTTCATTGTCCGCTAAATGCACACTGAGGCGTCGTTTGCGTTTGACAATTGTCACCCTGGAAACTGTTCGGGTTTTGGTTGCTCTATTATTGTCTTGAACCCATGCTTCGGAAGCTATTGTTGATTATATTTCTTTTTTTAGCCTCTTTCACATTAGTGATGTGTTAGAAACATCACGAGCCGCTGATGGCCGTGTCTATTGAAGTGTAACTCTTCTGTACATAATTATAGAAATTTATAGAAATAGGGTTCATTGACCCTAAACACACTCAAACCCCATGAAAAGGCAAGAAATATGCACGCTGTACTGTATATAACTAAATATATAATTGTGTTCAGCAGCCGAAAAACCTCTATATTTTTGATGCCATACACCAAAATGCTGAAGATATACCAACTATTTTCTGAAAATCGGGTTCATTTATCCAAAACCCAATGTAAAGGTTTTGAATAGGCACAAGATACTCGTGCTAGGCTCTAAATAACCAAACGATAGTATTGAGCTACTTACCGGAAAACCTATGTAGACAATTCTTGATGACCTGTAGGCAATACGTAACCAAATAACAAAAGACAGAGTATATTATGGAAATCGGGTTCATCGAAAACACATGAAAAGGTTTGAAATATGCACTGAGAAAGTACTACTACGCTACTACAGCTTGCTTAGCCTAATATAATACGTATGCATTCAATGTAAAACATGTAATAACACGGAGAAATTCGAAAAATGTTTATCAATTTCAAAGAGTTGATGAATCATATTCGGCTAGGTTTGGCAAAGAACCCATAAAAACACATTGAACCGAAGATGGGGTCGGAATTGTCCGCGTTTAACTAAAGGGCTCATCCTCGTCACTTTTGCTATCGAATAAACAATTTACCGAATTACATCTATCTGACGATGGCATATATAAATACAGAAACAGGCAAAAGAAATTTTTTACGATTTTCCCCCTAGCACCCTCAGCGACAACTTCGATCGCATCGTTTCAATGATCATTTTGGAACGTGATACGCACGGCGAGCTTAAAAACCTTGAGGCATTTACACAGCAGGTCAAAAGCCGCTTTGTTCGGCAAAAAACAATCGTCAACCACTTAAATAAAATCAAAGAAATCAAGCAAAATCAGAACACAGATTAAGGTTTTGTCGACAATTTACAATTTTATGTTCAGAGACACAAATTAGCAAATTCTGTGAGTGAAATAGCATTACTGACTCTCCTCAGGTCGACATTAGGCACTGGCCTTCCAGACGATATCTGGAACCGCTGTCAATATTAAATGTCGATGCGTTCGATACACTTCCAGAAAAGGCAATCACAATTGAACTCGTCGATGATCAGTTGCGGAAGAACACCAATGGATCGAATCGAGGACGTGAGTCGTCAAGACGGGATCAACCGGTAGGCTGAGTTTAAGATATTTTGACCTTCCGTTTTGAATACTGGTACATTTTGTTTAGCTTAAACTTCTGTAAAATATGGCTTATTTTTTGTATAATTGAATTCGGTTACATGCCGTCATGTAACTATTTTCACAGCAAAAATACATGTATTAAAAATGCAATTGCGGCGAGGCTAGATTATTT
>JASANE010001575.1:0-54054 GCA_030248225.1 Trileptium ribeirensis
GACAAACAACCAAAGAAAGAAACAAAGGACCCAAATGCGTCCCGGGCCGGTTGCCCAGGGCCCGAGTAACTCAAATGACCCCAATAGGTAGGAAATGAGGCTAACTTAGCCTTCGGATAGGTGCAGTCTGTTAAAAAAGGGACTCGCACCCCAAAACCCGACATCAAATTCGAAGAGAAACCAACCGGCCGGACGATCATCTCGCAAGTTGTTTACAAGGACGCCTCATGCCATGTTGCACCCCGCCCGCGTCCCGTCGGCCTAAATTAAAGGGAACTGTTCCATTTTTGCCCCTTCTTTTGCCCCCCCCCCCAGTCTTCGTCGTTCGGTCAGTCGTACGTTTAGGTAGAAACTGTCGTCAAATACGATAGGATGGAAGCAGTTATAGGCGCCAATGCAAGTGTATCTTGAGGATAGACGATCAGACGCCCCTCGTCCGATGTTGTAGGCAATGTTGTTTCGAGCAGTGTTCCGACCATGCTGTAGAGCTCGCGTAGTCAGCCCCGAATATCGTTTTTCCCTCAGCCCCGCTTAGGTAGTCGTCGCCCAGAGCTACTCGCGTTAAGGAGCGATTTCTGAAGCACTCTAGGGCCCCTGCTTAGTGTGCTGCATAGCTGAGTAGTTCGCTAACATTGAGTCGAAGCAGGGATAACCGCCCCTAGTTCGCAACTTGGCGAATATCTGCTCGCTCCTCCCCCGTTCTCCTTTTAACGCCCGTGCCGCCATACTGTGCTGAACTGCAGCGATCACAGCAAGATACTACCAGGTTTTTTCTGGAACACTCGTCCCTTCGATAAGCTTTGCGCTTTGCAAATAAACTCTGTATTTTGAAACACCGAGTGCCGCCTTATTTTCACCGAGACGATAGGGACTTGCGTTTTTCTATGGTTTGTCCGTTCGGACGAGCAGGCCCTGTTCGCCCTGGCTTGTGTGCGAGAATGTCGCAAGACCTGACGAGCCTGGCCTTCTATTCAGTTTATTTCGTGTCTTACTGGAATCAAGGAGCAAAATCTGAGGAACACAGTCGAAAAGTTACCTCGTCCCCGGCGGTAATTTGAAAAGTTCAATAGAGAGTTTTGACTACTTTCATCGAAATAGAATTTATTGGAAAGCGCAGGCCACGCCATTGATAGTCCGACTCTAAACACTCAGGGCTCGTGGGGACCCTGTGGGGGCCACATAGGTCAATGCTCTAACACGGAGCATATCGCGATCTTAACTAGGTAAATCGTCTTGAGCTTCAAATTTCTAGGAACTTTTCCATGTTGTATTTTAACACTTCTCACACTAAAATAGAATTAAACAACTTCCGATGAGTCTAGGATAGGGAATAGCGGCTAAGCTCCATGACCTGCGAGCAGGTGTCGGTGCTAGCCTCCCTGGGGGACCTCAGAAATCATACCCGATACTAGACACGTGCGCAACCTTTCGGGCGGGGTCCGCACACACCCCGTGAAGCGCGCCTGCGGCCTGCTAAGCTGCGTAGCTTCTTGGGTCTGACCAAGAATAGGATTAAAATTTAGTATTCACGGTCCACCCTTGAGATTACGATAGCCGGGGTCGCATGGGCATGGTGTTAGGAAGTTGCGCCATGCAGCTGCGTCACCGGTTATTACACATATATAATATCTGCCAACAATTTCAACGCCAACAAAACACGTGAAAGGTATGGTAAATGAAAAATATCACTAAATAGCGCGGAAATACCAGACTAATTAGTGATCACTTGTAACATACGATTTACATGTATATATTATGTGCAACATCTGCTTAATGCTATGTTAACGTTGTAATGTCCCCCGCTGTTTGGAACTTTTGCCCCCTGTAACCCTACCGTAGAGACAGTCAGGGTGACACCCATACTGTAAATTAATTTCCGACGATGTACGACACACCCCTAGCAACAATTTTTCCTTACAGTGTCGTACACACCATTAGCTACCAATTTGGCACAAATTAACTATAACGGACCCCATCTGTAGCTAATGCGGTCTATTGTCAACTGGTCTGCGTAGTTTATTTCAAATTCTCGATATTTCTATCTAGGCCATACGAACGTCGATGAAATAATGCCGCACACTGTTAGTATAAGTGCAAGAAGATTCGGTGTGCTTGACACTGTCGAATAAATGCCAATACATGTAGCAAGCTATCGGACAAACTTATAAAAATCATGAGGGTGTCTAACACACCCTGTTGTCGACACCGTGCCTGACACTATGTGGTGTACATAGGTTCCAAACGTTGGGCACATAACGTGAACGCCGCATAAATGCGCAAACGTCCCTTAATACCATTTTGTCCCAGATTAATCGCATTGGTTGCATGAAAGGAAACTCAAACTCTCGTATTCAATTGATCTATCGCTCATTCAAAAAATCAATGATAGCTTTCCATGTTTATTAAATATTTTGTTACTAACTGTATAAAATAAAAAAATATGGAACCACTACAAAAAATTAAAACAGAGAACTTGTATTGGTATCTGAAAATATTATTGTGTCAAAATCCATATAGCATACACAATAAATTATATATACGCAATAGGCCACTTGTTTTAGCTCTCTGCACAACTAATCTCCATCCGCTCTAAAACGAATTTTTACAGATTTAACCATCTGCACATTTTCCGAATAAAACAATAATTTTTCAAAAATACTACAGTTGCAGATATTTCAATTTCAGATTTAGAGTTTTAAACATTTCGTTCGTAAAATTCGATTCTAATCGACCCAGAATCAATCCGGCGTTGAAGCGAAAATTTGTTCAAGATTGTCTAAAATACGCTTTGATTTAAGACAAAAGGGTTAATAAAAATATGTAAATACTTCAGCTTCTATGCTGCTGACGACTAGTGTATAAGTGAGCATGTTTGAATTACCGATAATATATTTTAAGTCACTTAATCATTTGGTTACACTGTAATAACTACTCTATAATAGTGTATCAAATACGCATGAATAAAAATGTTTCAACTTCCAGTAATCACTAAAACACATCTTTATAGGATGGACTTAAAACTTGTAAATCAAAAGCGGCCCAACGGAATGAACTTATTATACTCGCGGAACATTCAGGGCCCTCAAAAAAGTTTTTAATTGTCATAAAGAACGACGAGAAACCACTTTTGGACAACGTGTCTATCAAAACAATATGAATAACCTATTTTTGATTAACGCTTGACACTACAATCAATCTATACTGTATAGCTTCCAAAATTGAAAATGTGTTTTATTTACTGTACAATCAACATTTTTCATGAAAAGTAAATATTTTAACACGCAATAAGTATATACAATCAAAATCGCAATCGATCTAAATTTCGTTTAATAACAATCCTCAAATTTAATCGACATTTATATATACTGTAAATGTATTAAACATTGCCAAAATCGAAATATAACGAAACATCTATTAATCGCGAATTATATCAACTTTGATCAATTATTTTGCACTTATCTCCGGCCGTGGCAGTATATATTACTTGGCATAGCCTTGCTTACGGATCAAAAACTCAATTCAATGCAGCCTAAGGTAAAGATTGCAAAATGAATATCAAAGCTAACTTCCCCACGAGCAAATACATTTTGAGCACTATATTAACACAGTCGAACTAACTCTAAATAAAAAGTGGAATGAAATCAGAATAATTTATCACTAAAATCATGACGTCAACCCAATATATTATTAAATTAATACTTTGTACTCAGTCAGTTTTATCTTCTTGCTTCTCCTTCTGTTTTAAGGCTTTCTTCCGCAAGCCAGCCAGGAGTTTCATACTCCCGGTCATTCTCATACAAGCGGGAACCAAATCGAATACGGCATACTAAAACGAATAAAACAAAGCGTTGTGTAAAATTACGAATGCAACATGGGCGGTTTTACGTAATATATTAGTATGTATGTTGCACCACCACTACCTTGAGGTTTACACATACATGCGCCAGCTCGGAGCTCCCAGGAGAAGGGGTAGCCGTGTCCTCGGGGGTATGTGCGGTGCCTTTCGCCTTTCACAAGAATCAACCAGTAAAGCCGAGGTGGTGTTACGCGACCTGTCAGGTGACAGATCGACTAGACAACTCAGGGAGATAATCCCTTATGACCATGTACATGGTTTCACACACAAAAATCATTAATATGTAACAATGTTAGTATTCACAAAATCCTGTGACTGAATTTTTAGACACACAAGCGCAAACTGTTACAGATATTTACGCATCAAACCATTTCGATCATGGCAACCTTGAAAGAATAATGTCCATACAACGCGTCATGCGCATAGTTACGGACAGAAATATACTATATTATTATGAATGATTGGTCTTTGCTTCCATTTCAGATTACTAAAACGTGCACCACAGCACCCTAGACGATTTTAGTATAAGCGCCCATTATGTACTGTGTGTGCTCTCCAAGTATTTTTGTATTTATAATAAGTGTTCTTTTATGATTTGCAGACAATAAATTTTTTTGTAACAATCACAGGCACTACTCAAAAAATATAAATTTCGTCTAAAGTTGTATGTACCTAATTTAATTGGCAATCATTTCGATCGCTCAATATTGCACAAATTTTGCATTACCCGTATTTGCATGAGAATAACTATAGCATACATGCCAAAGAAGTGTTTCCGGAGCTACCTATCTGAGTCCTCGCCCCCCCCCCTCCCCGAGCGCGACAGGAAAATTTTTAGCAAAAACTGACAAAAATAAGGTGAAATTACGCAGTACCTGAGGTACAGTGGCGTTCTAGGGGAGCGGAGAGGGGGAGATGTCTTCAAGTTGTTGCAGCAACCCACCCCCGCCAAGTCCTCTACCTATCCACCGGGCCTCTACAACTGAGATGACCTCCCCACCGATCACGGCTACATCCCCCTCCCACGAGACCTCGGAGCGTCAGCATGTATGAACAACAGATAGTCATACTTGTATTTTAAACTGGTAATAACTATACTTTACGCCGCGGTACCAAAATATAGCTATGTCCAATGATACGTAACGGGAACGGCGTCATATACAACCATACTTCATAGTACCACTGTGATTGAGTACTACGCAGTAAGACGCAGTCTTACTACTAACATGTTCCAACTTATTCGACAGGAGAAAGTTCCACCCGAACAGGCGAAATCAAATGCCTGATATCCTATAATCGCAGATGCACGCATTAACGTACCTGCAGATTTCCTGTAAAATATATAGTTACTGCATGCAGTGACCCCGCGCATTCTTTAAAAGTTTTCCGGTTTTCGAGCGATTGCCGATGCCGGGTACCATGTGCATGGAACGTAATGGCAGTAAATAAACAAATGCTTATCAACTATATATACATAGACTCTTCGTAAGAGTACAAGTTAGCAACCTCTGGAAATTCGACATGTATACGATCAGTGTTTCTACAATATTGCTGGTCACACGCAAAAGTAGCAGTGACAGACACACTGTTAGTCAAAGGTGTCGATATGGGGTTACCCCCTATCAAGCCAAATCTACCCCACCCCTGAAAACTCCGTACCCCTCCCTCAATTAATAACAGCAAAAATTGGGATAAAATTATTGACAAAAATGAGGAAATTAAAAAAATTTATCGCAAATTGACAAAAATTAAAAAAAAATTAACAAGATTGGCAAAAAAATTGAGTTCTTCAAAGTTCAAAAATTAACCCCCACGGTCTAACCCAGCCTCCCGCCCTCGCCGGCCATCTACCCTTAAGACGTCGAATCATCGTCATCTATACGTTATACATAGTACATGGCTAAAATACTTATGAAAAAGCACGCGACTACAAACAAACTACAGAATTCACAAAAATAATGTGCTGTAGGTACATACATAAAAACTACACTAAGCTCATATCTGTAGGCTTAGTTAAATTAGTACATTTTCACATTAACATTAATCTTATATATCTCTTATAAATAGTGCATACCCGTGTGGAATGTAGAAGATTAAAACTAACTAAATCGAACTGTCGTACACATTTTTCTTGAATAATTATAAGTGTATTATAAATTATTGCACATGCCGTTGTGGTATCGAGTGTTCGTCATTGCATTTTCGCTGTTTATTTTCATTACTGCGAAATAATGATGGTTCCTGTTTGAAATACAGCGACTAAGTCACATAAAAGAATATAATCTGATTGCAAGAATATCACACTAACTTATTTTGTTCATTGTAAAGCGCATTCGTACTGTAGATTTGGATCTACTTGTTGATTTGGATTACTGAAGTTATGAGTGGTTTACCGTACACTAGATGTACGATAATTATGGTGAGTATTTGGTGCAAGTAATTTCGGCAAAATAATTAAGTACTGTACATGGCAGAAACGTAATGGCGAATTTTTGCACGGTTCAGTGCGAGATTTCGAAATAAGAGCAATCATGGTGTAGGAATCTAACTGGACTCTGTCATTATATTTAACGGATACATACTATCGAGCACAATCGAGCAGTTTGCGAACGGACATCGAATAACACTCGAACGAAGAGCAGTCAATTATATGGACTGTAGCTTACAGCTTAAGATAAGATTTTGTTTGGAATTACTACGATGCAACACTTGAGAAAATTGCAATTACTTCAACCGCTATACGCTCTAAGGAACACGTGGCTTGCTTCGACAAGACGTTCAAATATCGTCGAAAAATAACGTACAATCTTTAGCGCACATATGATATGGAAGTAGTATATGTTAGCCTACAACTCATGGTACTTATTTTGGCTTGTACTATATCTGACATAATGTAAGTTTTGTGAATTTTACTATGTTATTTATGGGAGTGTGGATATTTGTCAGCGCCGAAGACGTAAATTTAACGTACATTTTTTCAACAGACAGCAGATAATGTTATAGCACAAAACACAGTCACACTGTGTCATTACCATCCGTAGGATCTCAACTTTTCAAAATTTCGCAACTCGTTCAGTCATTAATAAATACATGTATTTTAAAATTTGGAAAAATCTGATTATTTTGGAAATAACGCAGCCGCTAATGTTCTGAACACCAAATATAAATTGTCTTATAACCAATGTCGCGTAAACTTACCACATGAGAATTGGAAAATAATAGAGATAGATCTAACTTCGAATAAGGATTCATGGATTTTAATAATGTAAAATTACCTGAATTGTGTGCGCTAGGCATCCAAAAGTTCGTGTTGTGATACCCAGCGTGGCAAGTGCTTCGCGAACAAAGTCTTGTGGCTCAGGTGCAAAAAAGCTGCTTTTCCGAAGCTTCGACAGCTTGGTTTTCACGAATGCTGGTGTAACTGACTAAAAACAATGATAAAGCAGTTTGAAGCCTAAGACGTTTACTATACGTATTAGTACAATAGTTGGGTCTTATTATATCCTATATAAAGGTCCACTGAACAGAAATTCCGGAAAAAGTTATAAACAAAAATCAGCTAAGTGTCAGTACGTCAATACCTAAAACTTTTTGAAAAATCACTGGGGTAATAATGATGTTGACTTTAAGCAGCAATTACTGTTTTATAATTCTCACATCCACACTGAATAATGAACACCAAAATGCACTGATGCACGCACGAATTCAGAAGCAGAGTGATTGCTCGCAAATAGTAACCGATTTTTTCACAACATAGCTGTGTTTTCCGTTGAGGTACAAACATTCGGTGTCGCACTCTGTCAAAATTCTAATTCATTTTCATGTCGCTATCGAATCTGTTTTACCAAAACGCAAAACTGAAACTACCTGAATAATAACATTATCCTTCGACGCATTCTCTCTGCTCACTGAACGCGAAACGAAATCCATTAGTACCTATAAAACATAATGATCTAAAACGCATTATAATAAATTAAAAAGGACTGAGAATGATACTTTTCATGGTGTAAGTTAATAACGCAGTTATTCCTGTTCGTTCCAAATTTGGTCACGCAACAATAACCTTTGAGTGTGATTTCTACCGCCGCAACACTGAGCACTCCTACAACTTTTCTTTCACTTTTAATGACTTGCACGCCTGTTACACAAAATATGACTGACAGATGAAAAATCCCTATTACGTAATTAAATAAATATAAGATATAATAAAAGGTAACAATATTAAAACTAACAAATTACTAAAGAACTGATATTTTTGCTTATTTAAACTGACAAAAAAGCACTTATTCAGAAATCTAGCCGGAATAATTTATGATGCTTAAACAAAGAACATCCACTTGTGTTATAATCAGAAACCACAATAATACTGATAAAATCTGCTGCTACTGCAATTGATCTTAGAAATTTTAAATTACTATAAATTTTTTCCTGAAAGCTTGATCTGCCAGAAATTTAGCTATCTGGTCTTAGCATTTTACTGTGTTACCTTCATACAAGCTTCACACGTCTATTATAATCGAAACAGTTTTCCTGCTAACTCGATGTTAAATAATTTTTCAAATTTATTGTAAATACGGTTTTCGAAATGTTTCACTCCATAATCGCGAGCGTATAGTGAAGGGATTATGGTTTCGTCATAACAAAATCCTACAAACGCTTACTTAAATCTAAAGATTTCTTTAAACTTAAATAACCCTGGTTCCTCGATGCTACAAAAACACATTTGGGAGCCCCCCGTTTGGAACTGCTGGGGACTCAAACTACATGTGGGCAGTTTTTCACGGCTCATATGGCAGCTCCTCCCAGAAGAAAAACGTCATTCATATAATGTTTAATAATATTATTATATACAATATAACGTCCAATAATAAACAATAATTTAATAACAGCTTGCAATAATTATGCATACCTAAACATTATAATTAAGCATTTTAAACCTTGTATTAAAAGAGATGAAATTTTTTGTCAATATAAGAAAAAATTAACAATCTTTTTAGCCCATCGCTGAAACATTCGCTAATTTGTAAGCAGTCAAGAAAGTACCTGGCCAAGGCCAAAACTAAACCAAAAGCATAAACTGGCAAGTAGAGTGACCCGGACAGAGGTGGATATACCTGTAAGTAGCACTATCAGTAATTTGGGAAAGCCAGTAAGCATTTAAAGCAAAGCATAGCTAAACTAAATTCGATCTCGTATACTGAAAATAAAGCAGCATGACAACAGCGTTACGAACTGTTCGTTCACCAAAACAGTTTGTCCTAACCAACGGCACAATTTCCTGATTGTATTTAATAGTGAGTAACGGACACGACATAACTATTTACGCAGATACCGATATTTAGTCCGCTATTAGAAAAAACATACAATTATCCCGTGCAAGTAGTATAGGCTTACGGAGGTTTTGCATTGCAACTGTCTGGTGTGGTAATTCCGGCTTTTTGCGCTGCGGATAAACAAATTACAAAAAAATAGTCGTGAGCACATACATTTGAACAAAAAGGTTACATAATAAGCTGAATACATATTTTATATCCAAGTGAACTGTACAGTAGTCGCTACAATTAACTGTCGCCTTACCAGCGCGCGAGCAAAATTAAGCTATGAAATTACTAAACAAAATTTATTTGGACAATCGGGCAGCGGTCAACTGTGGCGATTACTGACACTTTAATATTGACTATCAACAGTAGAAGTAGCTCCAATATAGTGATTAGGGTACCTACAGTACGCGCCATAAATCACCGTCGCCTTCCGAGCGAGCGAGCGCTGGCATAAATAAAAAGTTTCGAGCATCGAGCGAGCAACGCTCATTTCTGGCGGGTACTATATGCTAACCATTACGTTCTAGAAGACTTCGCGCGGCGTAAATCGTCAGACAGAGCGAGCGAAGCGAACGTAATTTCCACTTAAGAGACTTAGATGAGTAATGCGTCTTTACCACACATACTTTAATTACAGGAAAATATTTTTACATGCAACTTTCTTGTTGTATGGGCCCAGTTGTTATGTTGAATAATGCGAATGCGTCCGAAGACGACTTCCGCCAGAAAATTCAATCTCCCAGGAGTAGCCCGTAGACATCGCTGATAGAAGCATTTTACCCTGAAAATCGATTCAAAGGAGTGTATCGGAATCCTTTCATCAAGATTTACAATAAATTACAGCTGCATTTTTCGAGCTATACGCCAAAGGTTAAAAATGACCAAAAAAGCGCAATATTCAGAATTTTGATTGTGCATTTATTGTTTGCCGGTGATGCACGATGGGCATATAACTGGCCTCCCAATTAGAGGGGAGAGGCCCCAGCTAAATTTTGGTCTCCCCCAGTTCATGCCCCCTGTAATTTTCTACTCTGCTAGAAGTTCTACGAAACTTCCCCATTAGGCACAAAATACGCTAACTGTTGTAGTTTTGACCAAGGATCGCGAAATATTTCCCTGTGAGTTAAAAAATCGCAAAAACTTCCACATCCAGACATACATCATTTTCTGGCAGCTGCAGTATTTCTAGTCTCTAGTTTCAAAGTGGAGAACCCCAGCTCATAAGTGCAGGGATATTTAACGCATTAAACACATTGGCTTCTCTATTTTAAACCTGTACTGAATTTGTTATTCTAAACTTTGGTAGGAAAATTTTGTTGTCTCATGTTTGCACTTTTAATTCAATTGTACGTACAGAACTTGAGGTGTATATGTAAGGTTAATGCACATGACGAAGGCAATTAATTAAGCGGACCGCAGCGAAGCGTTTTTGTCAGACGGGGAAAAATCGGAACTGTCTGTCCGTCCCTCCGTCCGCCCGTTGAACTCCTCAATAACTACTGGGCCGATTAAAAAAACATTTTTTGAAAGGCCTAATATCGGACAGATGCAAGACTTATAGATTTTGTCAATATCGGACAGATGCAAGACCTATAGATTTTGTCAAAATTTGCTTTAGTTAATTATTAGTAATTAACTAATTAGTTACGCGTGTTAGCATATTTTTAGCAATTTCAAAGAAAAATTGCTTATTTTCAATGAATCATTGTAAAACTATTATTTTAGTGCATATATTACATCTCGCCGTGCTGGTGCTTATTACTATTCGGGGATGTTAAAAATATGCTAATTAGTTAATTAATTAGCTAATTACTAATTAATTATTAATTAGCTAATTGTTTGAAAAATTTCAGAGTGGCCGGAAATGAAAAATATTTTGCACACGGGGGTTTTCTATGACGCTGATCACGAATTTGACATTTCTGAAGCTCTAAGACTTGGCCGTATATGCTAATTAGTTAAGTAATCAATTACCTAATTATTTAATTTTATGCAATTTTAAAATCACTTTAAAATTGCTGATTTTTGGCGCTCGAGGGTTTTCGATGTCGCTGATCATGAATATGTGACTTTAAAACCTCTATGATTTTAACATGTTTACTAATTAATTAAATAATTAGGTGATATTACTAATTAATTTGCTAATTCTTTACCTACCTAGCTTTTTGTAAGGTGGATTTGACTTCAAATGTCTAAAACGTGATACTTGGTATGATTAAATATCTAGTTTAAATACATGTATACATAAATAAAATATAATTTACTTTCGCTATTGCTCCGCTCACTTTTTGTAATTTATTACGTTTACTAGCTCTATTTGCGTTGTATGAATACAGTATTACATGTTTCGGGCACCTATAACATGTAAAAGTGAAGCTTTATGTTATATTATATTATTTTTATTATAGATTTTGTTGTTCACAAACTTCGAGTTTCCATGTTTTTAGTCACTAGAAGAAGCAATATGAATGTTTCTTTCATTTATATACTGCGTTCTCCAAGTAGGGAGTTCACCTGTATTTTTCGGTGCCCCCCCCCCCCGGGAAAAACGAATGCCCCTAGTAAAATTTTTGGTTTACTCTCGATAAAAACACCCCAGTGGACATAAATTACTTGTCAAAATTTTTTTACAAAATCCATCTATATTAAAACATTCGTCTAATTTTAGCAAAAAAAGGGTTGAAAATAGATTTTAAATAGAGACATTTTTGCACTGTTTCTAAGCCCATTTACTAATAATTTTAGCATTTTCCGCAGAAAAATATTAATTTTTTAAAATTTTTAGATGTCGACATCCTGCTTCGTCTCATGGTTCAAGCCAGGGCAGCTCCCCTATTCACGCCACTGGCAGACGCTGAGCGTAAACCAGTCTCTGACCTACGCGTGAGTTACTAGTATTATCATATCGAGTCGTTTCAAGCTACGATATCCTTTTGGCCGGGGGTAGGTAAAAGTGGATATTTTGGTCTGTAGCACAAAACATGCAAAGAACTGGTTAAAATGTTATTTACGCTAGGAAGCCTCATTACTTAGCTGTTTTAAACAACAAAAATTTTTTGGCCCCACCCCCGCCATGAGGGGCTGTACATCCACATAGGTCCCAAGTTGACAAAAACGTAATGACTAATTTTACGACGTGTTTTTTCCGGGTAGTGCCGCGGCTCTGTGCTAGAAAGTATGGCCTTAATTCTTTTTGTGCAGAATTAGACAGGTCTACACTACATTTTTAGTTACACAATTTTCATATTTACTTCAATCATGGAGAGTGGGAGCTGACGGTTTGGAATGAACCACACTTTTACCTTTCCCCAGACGAAATTCTATTTTGGTCATTACTCGTTACTTATGCACGGTACATACACGTTATTCGTAGATCATACCTATCCTCTGTGTACCTTTTGAAAAAAATATTAACCCAGAAGCTTCTTATTACTTACCCCAGCGCCAGAGTTCAAAGGTCGATTTTAGCACATTTGATTACCCCCGCGACCATTGCTAGTTTGTGGTATGGCGGAGTGAGTACAACTCTATTAATTTGTCTGTTCTGGTTCATTCCCATGAGGAATAGAATGGTGCAACGACCTAAACTTTATCTCACGTCCGACTTGTTGATCTCGGACTTTTACACCCCCCCTCCCCGACCACACTTTTACCCCCCCCCCCTCCCCGATAACACTCCCCCCGACCACCACCAAAATTTCGAAAAGTCGGCCATGTGACGTTATTTCAATGAAATTTCGCGCGTTTAGTTTACTAGTGAAGCTCGCTTGCGAGCCAGAATTCGAGTGGTGAGAACAATCCCCCGAAGTCTGTTGTAGAAAGCACACACAAACAAAGCCTACACACAGTACGCAGGTGCAGCATTATACAAACCGTGAGTGATGAGTCATAGTTACGCCCGCCTCTTTTGATAGCCAACGTATGCAGTAGACAAAACATCATACAACGAGTACAAAATCAACTAACAATTTAATAATTCAATAAAACCCTAAATTGACCGTGAATAGAACAAAGAATTCAAACCGACACTTGAGAAAAATCACATTTTTCATACCAAGTATGAAGCAGAAGTGTGAAATATATTTGCCACACAATATTTTTGACACTCGCAATCAGCTTGTTGGCCCAGAAACCCCATATCCGACACTAAAACCAACAATAAGCACACATTTAGGTGCATTTCCCACGACTTTTCACAAAATATGAAATTTGGCGCCAACTATAAGCTTATAGACGCCAGATTGGGAAGTAGTTGAAAAACTTGTTATATATCATTGGAAAGCCCTGATAAAGCTACATGTAATAGGCCTATTATTTGCGGATACCTTGTGTACTTATTGAGAAAAGTCGCAAAAACTGGAGGATGTGCCCGAAAAATGGGCCAAAATGACGTCATTTTGCCCCATATCTTTTCCCACGGCAAAAAATTCAAAAATCGGGCTCCGTCACTACACCGGTCGAATGAGCTATCTTGCATCAAAATCCGCCCAACCGTTATCGAGATCCAGGTGCGACAGACACACACAGACAGGACCTCCTCAACCCCCTCCAAAGCCAAAATTGAAAATTCTCGTTCCACTCGAATTCAATAATACATTGCGGCACTGCATTTCGACCACATGCTATGACATAAAATTTTTTAAAAATTTTCGAATTTGCCCCCGACCATGTTATCAGACATGCAAACTGGCGATTGGTATGGGGTGCCATCTTACACCCCTCACAGTGAAAATGGTAAGTACAAGATTGGTTTTGAATAACTTACGTTCGTGCATATTATAGGCTCACAAAGATAGTATTTTGGGGGCACGCCGAAGGCCATTTTACGGTATCTTGCTGGGCAGCAGACGGTGGTATTTGGGAAGCCATAGCATCAGAACGGTTAAAAGATTTACTACAACGACCTCAAATTCAGAATCCTTGACGTTTTTTGGTCATAGGGTGTAAAGATGAAGATAATCGAAGCCAAAAAATCGTTAGTCATTTTTTCTGGGATAAAAGGACATCGTAGCGTGGAATGACCCTTACACATGAAAGCATAAAATTCATGTTTTAGGCAATCGATTTGTTCTCAACAGCCGGTATCAAGATTTTCAAGCAACATATTTGTCAATAATCTATAGTAACAGAACAGTCAGCTAACAGAATCTTACCTTTGTGCCAGAATAAACAGCCAACAGCGGAAGGGGCGCAGTTGCGGCTGACGATGCAATGTTTATAATAGCGCCGCGATTACGCTGTCGCATTCCAGGTAACACAATATGTGTCATCTGAAAAGTGACGACAAAATAGATTTACAGTGCTCACACAAACGCAAAAATCGGCTGTGCTGCCGCACGACGAAAAACTAGCGTATGTACCTTCAATTTTTTTCCGAAAATAAACCAAACGACGCAATTATTCATGCTCCAATTATTTTTCGCTTAATCGCCGTTGTAAAAGATACCATAAGTACATGCATATACTATTCATGTACCACCATTATTAAAACACATATATGTTCGCAAGGATCACTTTCAAATTAGCAGGTGCTGTAGCACGAAAACATTTTACTGAAATATTTGTCAGCATAAACACTTAGTTTCAAAAGTATTAATACTACGAAGTTTTTGCAACTTTAATAATACGGTTCGCGCATATCAACAAGACTTAATGTAGCTCAAAAAGTATGAATGTATTCCACGGTTAGCTTATTTTTTTGCCAATGAGTTAGGAGACAAATTTTTAGTCCCTTCAAAACTGTAATGGTCAATAAAATTTACGATGTGTCCGCAACCAAAGTAGCCCTAACTTTATCTCTTAGGCAGGGGTTGATTTGAGAGGGCCGAATGGACTGCGTATATATCTCTGATTTTGTGATAATTAAGTTGTAGTTGGTCACCCAGTTTGTTGACAAGAAATATTTTATAGTTTTCCGCACATTCCAGGATTAAAATGGTTCCATGGACCCTTAAACCTACCTAATGTGTGCGAAGCTGTCAAAAGTTCTAATCCAACGAACAATAAATTGTCACATGAAATACTGAGAGGGCATGACAGAACACATAGCTTAAATTATGCTCAGATAGATAAAAACGCAAATTAAGGACTATATCTGCCAAGGAGTCGTCCGCTCATGCCACATGATAGAAACGGCCATTGCAGAGTCCACAATTCTAGGCTAGTTTATTCCAGCCTCTTAGGTGTATCTAATTTCTCAACATCCAAGTTTGGTTCTAATTTCTTGCGAAACAAATCGCTTCCTAAAAATCTTTTCGTGGAGATCTTCGTAACCTTTGCAGCGCAAGAATCCTATGTTCTGAGGTATCATACACTTCAAGATATTACTCACATGTCCCATCGAAAACAATATTCATTATTCTAACGTGTCGCCTAGGATACAATGTCCAGTAATTGCCGCGACAACCTTCCGATGCTATATTTTGTTAACCTGCCGCAGCTATTTGCTGACAACTTTGTTCAGGCTTGGTAAGACGATTTTTGTCTGACAACAGCTATCCCCTTCCTAACTTTTAAAAACGTCTTTGCTAAAATTTTCGATAGCTATCACACAAATCAACTTCAAAACCGCAACGGCAATCTCCAGCCCATAAACGTCTTAGAAGATTTCTCCCAGGCTAATAAATCTGCACACTCATTCCCAGTGTATCCTCTGTAGTAACCTGGTATCCAAGCCAAACGTACTTCGTCGTTTCTGACTATATAGTCTAGTGTATTCCTACAAGTAATACAACTATGTGCTGTTAGACTCTAGCGAAGCTTGCAAGTCACTAAAAACGACAACGCGTTTCTAACTACACGGCCTGTTAGCTAAGAAAAACATTCCAAAATTGCTCCAATTACTGGTTGAAACACTTCATTACTGCATAAGATCCCAGATCCCACGGGAAGAGCCACTCTCATTTAATTTTCTATCTACACCCCAGCCCACGATCCACAGGTACACGTGGAAGTGATTATATTAGAGCCATCCGTATAGCATACCATATCTGCCATCTTTTAACCGTAGGCATAGTATTGGTAATCGCATCCCGATTATTTATATCCACAGTCCAAACAGGGTCATTAACGCACACTTTCTCCGAATAGCCGCAAGAAAAGGCGACGTCAGTTACCTAATCTATCCTATTAAATTCTGCCTTAAAATGAGCTTAATGCTGCATCAACCTAGTTTTTTTCCAACATGGCGCGCACTGCGACTTTATGATACTTACTAAATGTGCAACAAGTAGTCCGAACTCTGACTAAAACCCCTGAATAATACTGTTTAGGAAATTATGAATTATTTATGTGTTTTCTTCGTTAAAGTCAATAAAAGTAACTGCATTTTTAAAACGTAATTGTAAGTTAATCCTTACTGATGAAACAGATATATATGAAAAATACAATGGAAGATTAGTCCATAATACCAGAGGGAACATTTTAGCAGTTGGAAATTGAGCTCCGTTGATAAGATCCAGGATAGAAGATGAGAAACCACAGGAACGATTTGATGCTCTTAAAACAATGATACTGTTATTTTCTTCCAGATCTAGAAAATACTACATTAAGTGCATTTATTTACGATAGCTTGTTGTTTTACGCTAGCAGCACAAAATTTCCAAGAAAAATGTATTTCACCATAAGTGCGCACAATTTTTTCAATATAACGATAGTACAATGTTTAATGCTCAACTATAATCTTTTGTTTCGCCGAACCGGAATGTCATATGGAAAATTGATGAATTGACACATGAATCCAGAAGGGACGTCTTAAACATCCGATATCTGCAACCCGACAGTAACTTTTTAAAGTTGATCTTTTGTAGTCAATAAATTGGGTCATAATAGGTGTAACAACTAGAATAATACCTGCAAAGCGTAAACGTCATGAATTTCTAAGAAGCTACTACCGCTGTATTATTTCAACAGAAATAAGCGAGCCTACAGCAGCATAGAATAAAGCAAATCTATCGATGATCTAAGTATTTAATGCAATGAATATTATTGTATTCTTTGCCTAACATGCAGTACAGTGAGTACCAAAAATGACTGTCGCTTTCGTGAGGTTCGCTCGCGAGTCGCGCAAAGAACATTATTCAAAAATAGAATTTATATTAATTTTAATAGTTTCGAATTTTCGAGTGAGCCACTTGCTCGTACATCGGTTGAAGTCTCTCGCTCGAAATGTGACAATCATTTCTGACGTATACTATAAAAAATTATTTAAAACTGGTCATTAAATTAAGAAATAATATACCATGAGACAGGACAGCGCGTTGCAATTCAGCATCTGTTTGATAGTCTAAAACAGAACCTAACGATAGTGAAAGCAATGTGCCAGTACTTCGTGAAATCGGCGAAATACAACAATTACAAAAATATAGCGACGTGATATAGTTATGCCTGTTACAAACATGGTTATGCTAAATAATGCAATTTTACCACTACTTAATCGCGCGGTGATGGGAAACAAAGCGGGTGCGGATAATCTGTGCTTAGTGATTGTTGCAAGGTTCCAAATTCGGCTTCCTAACCGTATTTAAATTTGAAAAATTACAATAATACATCAGCAATGCGTTAAAGGCAACACTAAAGTCGGCTTAATCACAAAACCGTAGGACGCTTTATTGTGGATATGTTACCGTTTTCGTGTATTTTGGGTACGATGAGCACGTCGAAAATTATTTTGACCCAACTCTACAACGTAAATTATAATAGCAGCACATTGCACATTTCGTAAATACAAAGAGAATAAAATGCTCTACAAACTGAGAACGAAAACACAATAGGTTAGCGGTTGCGAAAATATTATGTCCAATTTGCGCGCATTTTGGGACCCATGGGCTATAGAAAAATCCGTTTGGATACAACCGTGCAGCGAAATAATGGCAATCGCAGAACACCACTTACAACTGCATAGAGAAGAAATTTCTTTACAAAATAAGACCAAAAACCCCTTTACCTCGAGCGGTTGTGCAGATATTACATACCATTTTTGTGTATACAGGGTTTCGTAGTCCCAGTTTTAAACTTTTGACTCAAATCCTACATCCTCAGATAGACGGGTACCATTATATACGGTCTTGCAGAGGCTTATTTGCTCTACAAATTGAGCTCAATTTGAGATATATACACGGGTTGTTGAGTTACAATAATTAATGTAATTTTTGGGCCCCTGTGGAACCCGACCCGAGCCCTTTGACTCTCTTTTTCGGTGGAAATACGTATTAATATATCTATGCTGTAATCGGACTTCGCACCTAACTAAAGAGCACAGATACAGATTACAAGCTTTCAATGCATCTATTCGCCAAGCCAAGTTGAGTTATGCGTGTAACACAATAGCGGACATTCTCAAATAATTTCACCACTGTCACAGTTAGTAAAAACTTTGCTTCGCTTATTTCACACACTACTTACAAAATTTGATTGATAATATTGTTTTATTTTGCTATCAAAATTTAGCCAGTTTAGCCCCTGTACTGGCCCGCAGTGTTAATAACATACCCGACGATAGATTCAAACAACAAACAAACATATTTTCTTATCGGATTCACTAAGCCTATAAACCCATCGTTAATCAAATCAAGCACGAATCATTTCTTGTTAAAATTTTGAAAATTTCATGTTTGAGACCATTTTTTAAACTTTGTCTCACAGCTCAAAAACGGCTACTCTGAAAAATGCATAAATCAGGTAGCCCTAAAAGCAGTGGCAGAAACACAAATTTATGTGCACAACTATGCACATTCTCATTTTAATAAAACACGTTTTGCGGTGAAGCGTTATGAGACCAACAGACAGAGAAAAAGGCGATGTTAGACTGTGGCTATTTGGGAAAATCAGCTAGCTAAGCTTGCTCCATGTCAATGATTGCGTAAAGGGAATCAAGAGCTTCAATATAGAACATGATGAATGAAATTTCCCTTTTCGCGAAATGGATTGTTGGTGTTCATTTTTCTTTTCTTTTCTCAGCGCTTACACGGGTTTCGGTTTAAACAACGGTAATATAAATTATTACATTTAATACCACTTCTGAAGAAGATACTAAAGCCGTGTACGGCTTCTGCTGGCGTGTTTTAAGTTAAACAGGTATTTTTAGCCCATGCCCATTGAGTATTAACCATACCAACTTCAAAGACTTGTATTGCAAAAGTATGCAACTGAATGATAATAATGAACCAATATTCTTCCAATTTTTTGAAAAGTTTTTATCTATATCCGCAAAGACTATACATCATATTTAAATACCTCAACATACTCTATTTCAAACATACGTCAACATATTACAAACCAAATCCTTATTAACAAAAATTCTATATTCCATTGACAGACCAAGGAAACGATGGGACGATATGGTGCGGGAGAACATGAAGGCGACTGGACTGCGAAAAGAGGACACGCTAGATCGGGAAAATGAAGAGAGATGCTGTCGTCATGGAGCAGTCGTAGTCGACGCCAAAGCAACGGATTCCAACGACTATAATCCTGATGATGATGATGAGTACACTACTTTACCCACAGATATGCTGGCACTCCGTAGCAGAAGGGGCCGCCCCTTACTGTGTAGTCTTGGCCTCCAATGTAAGTTTTTCCGATAGGTACTGATCGATGACGTCTTGATCGAGTTAGTGAAGATATGATTATTCCAAGGCCGATCTGATCAGTCCTTCGTTGGGGAGGATTGAGCCTCCATTGGTCGAGGCATTGTGATGATGAAGAGCAATAACAATTGTTATAAAAGCAAACAGTTCGAAGAATGAAGCCTTGACTTGAACGATGACAGTGACGGTGCATTAAATACATCGGAGGGAAGACTATTCCAAAGCCGAACCACTCGGTGGGAGAAAAAATTTCGGCGGAGCTCTAAGCGTGGCGTGTCTATTGTCTGCAGTTTCAGGTTGTGGCCACGGGTAAGCTGGGACCCTTCCGCCAAAAAATTGAAGACATCCAGATCCACGCTACCATAAAACATTTTGTAGATCAAAATCAGGTCACTACGAATACGGCGAGTTTTCAGTGTCTGCAGTCCTAAATAATTCAACCGTTCTGGATAATCCCAATGGCGTATTGTGGACAGTAGTTTCGTAGCAAGAGTCTGGACGCGCTCAATGTATATCACGTTCAAGATACGGACACCATACGTTAACTGCGTATTCAACGTGGGATCTGACGAAACTTCTGAACAGGCAAAGCCATATCTCTTATGTCCAGTACTGAATTGTCCGCCTGAGCAAATATATAACACAAATAGCTCGGCCAGACACAGTTGCACAGTGATTCGATAAAGTTATATTGCTATTGAACCAAATCCACAGGTCTTTTTCAAGATCAGATATATCGAGGCAATTAAACATCAATGAGTATGCAGCATTATAGTATTAAGTTTGTTCTTGGTGTTCAATATGCAAAAATAAAAAAAGAAGATTATGCCGCCTGGCCACCCACAGACGTGTCTACTCAGGTTCAGGAATCCTACCAATAGTGGGGCTCTCCCAGTCGATGAACAGGGAATCCGGTTCGACGCTCATAAACTTTGACCCGGTGAAGAAACGAGATATACATAAACTTACCGCACGGTCTACTTCTTCATAATACATGGGATGGCTTAAAGACATACCAACGTTGTTCACTAAAACATAAAATATATGAATGCAATAAAATCACATTCCTAAAATACCTACCACAACTACATATTATGACATCGCAAACTATGTTTCTTCAGAATGAGCTAATAAACTAATTTGAAAAATCTACTGAATACATACAATTTTTTCATACCATGGTGGTGAGCACTCATAAAATATTACAACTGCGAAATTTTTAGAGGCCGAGAATCTATATTACGATAGATAAAATATACCATGAGTAAGGGTCATTCAGTCGTTTTTCTTAAATCGTATTGTATATTAACTAAACAATATAAGTACCAGATACTCACCTAATAGACCAACATCTACATCCTGTAAAACGCGTTCAATATTGTTGTAGTCATCCAAGTTATCCGTCGTGAAATCTATTTGATACGTGCGGACTTCCACGTTGTCATATTTTGACTCTAGGAAATGACTGTTAATATAATAGTGTTTTTCCGGATCCGAATGAAATTAATATAATCGTAGAAAGATGTAAAATCGGTTAAAAGAAAACTTGTTCGGAGAATGTCATATACTCACACCATCACGACTAGTATTTCACTTGATTTTCATAACAATGTCACTTTAGTAAGACACACATTAAAAATAAAAATTTACCACAGACTTAAATAACGCAGATTTTAAAAGCAGACAGACAGGACCTCCGCAACCCCACCCCCCTTCAGAGCCAAAATTGAAAATTCTCGTTCCACTCGCTCGCTTCACTCGCGAGTGGAATGGGCTCCCATCAATTATAAATTATGCTAAATACAATGATTTTGTAGTCAATAGCCCTGTTTGACTATATCTCTTTAAGGGTTTACGGTAACGGACGTGATTTCCACAAATTTCTCTATTTGTTTGGCATTGTATTGCTAAGGCTTTGTGAACAGAGTATACATCAGTTTTTCGCAAAATGGTAAATACAATGTTTGTCTATCTGCAGTCACACTGGAACGTTTGATACCCTTTCAAAGGTTTTCAAGCGGTTTAGTCTCGACTAACCCGATTTCTTTAACTGTCTGCCTTCAGTTGGTTGGTCATACATTGCTCTCAGGGTATTTAGAACAGTCTGCATAGGTTTTGTCGTACGTTCAGTACGATGGTGTGGTCTTCAAGAATCCAACATGACAGTATCGTCTCTTTTCAGAAATTTAAGGTCTACCGTCGCCGAACCGAATATTTACTAAAAAATAAAAAAATAATAAACAAGTGATTACACATGACAACGATGGATAAAACAATGCTCTCTCTCACTCAACAAACACTCTCCATTTCACCGCTGGCGATATGTTTGTGATAAAAAATATGTGCAAGTCCTCAAAAAGTTATCAACACAATTCTCCTGATTGCAAAAATAATATAAACCTAGCTATATATATCGCAACAAATGATGAATGTCGATACGGCCCCCGAATTTTACTTAACAGTGAGTGAGCCAGTCGAAAATTAACTAAAACAACTAATCGAATAATTTGTATGAGCAACGCGATTGACGGTAGTAGATACAACTTTGGGTCATAAACAACGCCTAGCACAAAATCATAAAGACCAAACATTAAATTCAAAGCGATTATAGGGTCCATAACCTAAATTCAACAAGATTTTCAGGGTTCTAGGAGAATTAAAGACAATCCAAGAGGACGGACTCCGAGGTTGATGTATGTCAAATGTGACACGGGATTCTACAACAGCATCAAATACACATAGGGGCCAGCTCGAAGTATGGGTGATGTCATGATTTGAGCAACTAAGATTGAGGGAGTAACCGAGTATAACCAGAAACAAATGTTACTGAAAACAAAGAGAGTAAAAATTATACAATCGTTGCGGTGCTACAGTTACGCAAAAATACTTGATATTAAACGCGTTACCCATCTAACGCATCGTTCCTGGTTTTCTATGTTTTATTCAAAAAGGCATTTTAACTAGTAAGCTTTTACGCCAAACTGCACGGAATCTGAACTGCCGAAGGAACAAAATAACCTGGGACGAACAGAATGGAACTTTGCGGGATTCAACAATGAAAAAACCTAAGGGGTACCCACAAACATTCTGTGCAAAACCAGGTGAAACAGCGAAACAAGGATTGATGACGTAAGCTATCTTCAACTTCGTCACGAATATTTCCACGGTTCAGTTAACAGCAACAGAGTAATCTGCACACAAGATGTTTTTGCTGACCAAATTATTTCGTACAACAAAACAACAGTGTAGTTACTAGTTACAGCCATTATACATACATACAAAACCGTTGCTCCAAACTGCAGCAAACAGTTGCTTTCCAGTATCAGGTATCTAAAACAACTTTGTAGCATACAGACACTATTCACGGTAAAATTCAGTCTGTATAAGCCAACTACGCAAACAAATTCTCGTACCATTTGATTATACGTTTCCAATTGACAATTAAATTTACACAAAACTATATATCAAATTATATCAAAACACACTAATTTCACCAGCTACGGCAGACAATTTGTCATCGGATCGGCTCATCAAGTATAAGTTAAGACCTTTTGCAGCCAATGCTTCAGCGTACGCCTTTCCGATTCCGTCAGTAGCACCGGTCACTACTGCAATATGAAAAACAACGCAAATGTATAAATACGAACCTATCATAAACATAAAAAACGCTGCGTGGGAATGTCCACGGGCTGTTTATAGCACGAGTTACACTATCACGTTGCCTCTTGCTTAAATGTATGAGGTATATGACTAAATTCCGTGAACGGGAATTGGAAAACTGAACTCACAGATCTGCAGATTTGCAAAATTCTATTTTATTTTAGCTTTAAGTCGCCACAAAATAACTATGGCTGGAAAAATCCCTTCGCGTCCCTCTAGCTTCTTAGTATCGAGAATAGCGAGAACTTCATGCGCTCAAACTAAGAAGTCCGTTGACCTACATACTACACTGCAACAATTCCCCTTCAGCTGCTTGCTCAACTACATTATCGAAAAGTCTACCATTTTAACCCCTGTTCCTCCCAAGTCCCACTTAAATCTCGCAAAATAACAAAAAAAACAAGTAAATACTCCCGATGCTTATTTTTCCTATTGTATGCAATATATACTCAGAGACGATCTACAAGTTGTACATAAAATTTTCATTGCAATGTCGATAAAATATTTACCAGATGTTCACCATAGCTTTACATATATAACAGTGACTAGCCAGAACCTACGTTAGGCGCAAACTGAACCAGATCTTATTAATAAAGCAAAATAAAAGTATTAAAACATCGTATTTATTAGGGGTGAAGGATGGGCATACAGGATTGTTTTTGCTGTTTACCACGTTGGCTTCGTTGTTCAAAAGTAGCATTGGGTGCATTGTGTCGTTACATATTACTGTGCGGTGCAGTACCATACTATTGATGCTGAATTTTTGCAACAAAAAAATTCGGTATTTTTGTACGTTGAGGGGTAAATACGTCTAAAGATTTTTGGGCTAGCTTAATACGATGAATGTAATTGTATTTACGTCGAATACAGCCACTTCGGCAAGCATTCAGGCCACAGAACCTAAAATGCTGTCCTTAGAATTAAAATTTTCTTCAAAGCTGTGATTTATAACTTGAATGTTAGCACCCTGTACCCTATTTTGGTGTACGTTAACAGTAAGAATTCATACAGAAAAAATATTCGGAAATCCACTGGCTACCTGATAAATATATATAAATAGGAAAATGTACAAAATGAAACCAAAAATCTTCCAATGAGTTCAGTTGAACGTTTTAAATTAATTTTCTCAATCGTAGCTCTTTTTTGATAAGACTGGAAAAATAAAACTAGTTTGTTTTTCAGCAACTAGTTTCTGTATCCTATATAAAGTTTCTGTGCTCAGTTGTTTGTTAAATAATATTTATTACATTAGGTTAAGCATTTCTGAACTTCTCATACAAAGCAGCTTACAGATTGGAGTACTGTTACCACCACGAAATACAGTACTAGCCAGGAATGAGTGCTGTTCGTTCGTTAAATTCAAAATTTTTTTCCAAATGCGTTCGAGACGTGTTTGAAATTTTGACGCGCTTTTTTAAAATTTGTTCAAAAGCTGTTCGAAAATAAAAAAAATTTGTTCGATATTCGTTCAAATTTCGTTCGAAAGTAATAATCATTTCTATCGAATACTGTGTCTTGCATAAGCATATATTGTAGACCGCATGAAGAGGTCATAAATATTGTCTTAATTAAAAAGCTACCTCGTCCTAAAATTTGTATACTTCACTAAAATTATTACAGATATTTCAGTAGATTATATTACAGGTAGATTAAAATTACAAAAAGAAAACACAACAAATTCTGGCCGCGGAATTTTACGTGTCCCATTTTGACGAGATATTTCATTCGTTGCACACGTCAGTTCTAATATGCCGACATATTTGGAATAAATAAATGAAGTGAAACGCATGGATATTTTGGCATATTATGGTCAACATAAAGTAAGATGTGCTTCAGAGATGGCACTATCTCACTCTGAGACATGTCTCTTAAAGATACGTCTGTCACATATATACATCGGATCATGCTGCTTAAATGAGTATATAGATAGATATTGCTTCTCCACTCCACAGGGTTCCCAAGGTTCCGGCGATTCAATAAACTTAACCGCAAAAGATAGGTGTTTTGAGATCAGATCAATAAAGTGAGCGCCGTGACGAAATATGGTTATAGCAAAACAATGCTACTGTTTTAGTACGATTACTACTGATAATTTCATAATAAAATGAAAAAGGGTGCGTTTTCAGTAGACAAATACAGGGTGGCCATAGGGTGAAATTTTCAAGGTTTTTGAGAACTTGAATTTCGATTCAGTTTCACCATATCAAGTTACAAAGTATTTATCCTAGTCTCAGTGAGCGTGGAACGATTAACGATTAAACCGGGGGACAAGCAGCCTGCAGCTCGGACAATTTTGTACTTCAACGGCCATATCTCTATAATCTTTGCAGTTCTCTTGACGTATAACTTGCGGCAGTCACTGTAGAATGCCATCTTCTGAAGGTCTGAAGCCCCTGCCCCGCATTTGCGCCGAAAGCTATTTGAGCCGTGGGTTTAAGACTGTCCGAATTCTCAATGTCAATAACCACCAGCTTTAGTACGTCGTCATCCAGGGCTGGACCAGCAACTACAACGTATTCAACCCATAGAACTACACAAACTTATGGGGGCCATCTTGAAGATCCAGTAACGTCGATACAGGACGCCCTTTGTGAAGGTCACTCTTTGAAAGACCAATATAATGAAGGCAGAAAAGACGATGTTAAATCCAGTGTCACGATGTCCAGCTTTGAACGCACCACTAATCAAGTGTAAACCAGAACTACCTGTGTCTAGCAAACTAGGGACATAGGGTAAAGCTTAAATAGACTGCTCTAGATCGTTATAGAAACGCAAGTTGACCGTAGAGCCATCTATTGAGACCATCAACCCCTTAGCTGGATTTGGCCTAATTGATACCATCGACTCCATAAACACTGCGCTCAAATTAACTGCAAATCCAGTTGCAACGGTATTGTTTGTGACACACAATATGCCTTAAACTAAAGCAATAATATAATTGAAACATCATATGCGATCTTTTATCATGAATAAACATTATCATTAGAATTTGTATCAGCGACGGAGTTCAACAATAAAGACGTGTTCGAGGTCGCAGCATCACTCTATTGGTGACCATGACTCCAACGTAAATTACAAAAGCAAACAACCAAGATTTTAGAACTTTTAATTCTGCTTGATACCATTTTCAAGGTTCGGCAGTCATCTTCAAGCATTTTACTTCGGAGGTCTAAAAATTCAAGATTTTCAAGACAATTTTTCTGTTCATGGTTTTTCCCGGTTTTTCAAGGTTGGGTCCACCCAGCAAATAGTGTAATAAAACAACAGCACACATGTTGTAGACATAAAAACACCATTATATAATTAAAATTTATAACGGAAGTTCGCTTGGGAAAACGTCCCCGGCATTTCTATGAGTGCAGGGGCCCCATGGGTGCTATTATTTTGCTCTGAAGAGACAAGTTAGTAGACTATATATTAACAATAATTAATAGTACATACCTGCCCACGAACCAAGCTCTTTAGGATTTTTTGTGAGTCCACATATCGGACCAATTACGAATGGATATAAAATTCTATACAAGACCAGTGCAAGCTTTATAGCAACATACAGCAACGCAAAGTAAGCTAGAAGCGGAATTAAAACCATGCTAAAACAAAACTACTTAATAAGACAATGTATTCTTTCAAATTAATGCTATTTATATGAACAGAGTCCTAAACGTATCAAGTCAGCGAATAAAATTCCTTAACTTCTAATTGGAGAAAGAAAAAAGCGTTATAATAATCCGTTCGCTTTTTGCAAATCCCTATTTTGTATATATATATTCGTATAAAACAAGGAATATGCTACGGTTGTAAAATTCATCTATTTATTTATTTCTTTCCTTTCTTATAAATTTGCTATTTATATATGTGTATAAAAATTTATTTCTGTGAAAAAACGTGTTTTTTCCATAACACTGCTCATTATTTCACCCACTATAACAATAGAAGAATGAACACACGACTAATGTAAGTTTTGATAATGTTCTATAGAAACTATAAAACCAAAGATGTCAGTGGTATCAAAATCAATTTACATGTGATCATTCACATTCAGTGTTTTCAATAAACAACATTAAATGTAATCGCAGAATACAACAAAGCATGGGATTGCAAACAAAAATTTATAATGTTTATTCCAAAATGGTGTAACACACTTCACCGCTCGACTTCAATAACCAGGAAACATTTATAATCGCAGACATCAGTTTAGCATTAGTCAGAAAACCACGAAAACATATAAATATTAAGCGGATGTACGCCTTGTAGTGGCGAATACAGTATCCACAAAAATACGCGTATATGGGTTACAGTGATTCAGACATCGTTTTCTCTCCATGAAAGAAGAGGAATTGACACTGGCGAGAGCGGTTTATTTCGACGGTATCCGGTTTTGGGTGACACATATAACTGAACTTCGGCTGATTGAATAAACTCGAGTGATATCTGATTTGAAGGCTTAAAATCTCTACTTGTGCCCTTCAGCCATACGGAAAAAAATTCGAACTGCTTCCGGTCTTAAAGATGGGGGAATGGGCTCGGCTCGGATCAAAAAGGGTTCCGATGCAATGTATTATGAATTTCATCTCGACAAGTGGTACAGATATGTTTTAGCCAATTTATATAGATTTTGTAGAGCAAAAAACTCTCTAAGACTGTATATAATGCATTGCTACATGGCGCCTTAACAGTGCAGCATCTGTGTGAAAAGGGAATTTAAATGAGCCCACGAAACCCAAAATGCACGAAAACGACAATATTTCCACGACCACTCCACTTATATAAGCGTTATTTATCATACGTGCTCATAGGGCAGATGGGAACTATCGCCCCCGCTCGCGGCGATGCCAACCCTGCCCTGAGATGTAGCCCCATTCCTCCCCTGAGGTTCGGCATACCTCTTCGGCGACCGGGGCTGGTACTCCAGAGGCGCCCGTATTCCCTCTCCTTCCATATTCGTACTAGTTCATCTGGTGTCCATGGTGGTTCTAGCCGAAAATATTGTAAGTACATTTCGGCCTCGGTTATTTCGGGTTCTTCCGGTTCGTCTGATTGATCCAATTCTTTGTTCATTTTCTATTAGCGGTCAACTTGAACTTTTTTCTTGGTTGTGACAACGGTTGTTCGGTTTGCTTTTCCTCATTGAAGAGTTCGAGTATTCTATCGTCTTCTTCTGATGTTTCGTTCCTTATTTCGACCACTTGTTCTTCTTCACTATCATTAAGTGTTATTATATCTTTGGTTAATGGTGTTTCTTCTTGCGGTAAGCGTCTTGTAAGTTCATTCCTTGTTTGACCATCTTTTGGTTTCTTCTCTTTTTCTTGCCACACCCGATTACTAGTTATTTGTTTCCTTTTGGTTTAAATAGTTGACTTTTCTTTTCTTATGTTGATTGCAATTGTATTTTTGTTTCGAATATCAATGATTCTTCCTAGTCGGATTCTTGTTGATCTACCGCTGCTATTGGGTGCTTTTCGATTCTTTGGTTTCATTTCTTTTGGTTTTTTAAGTTCCTGATCTTTCTGTTTCTTTCAGTTTCTTTCGTTCTTATTTGAATCACCTGTTGTTGATTTCTGCTAGTTCTTTTGTTAGCGGTTTGTATCGGTTTTGTTTCTTCTTCCTCCATTTCCAAATTTTCAGTTCCAGGAACTATACTGGTGGTCTCGACATACAATCTGCATTTTTGATGATATCGTCCCTGTTTGTATATGATTGTATAATCGTATTCTAGCATCTTATTGGCCATTCGGACTGGTCGCACGGTCATTTGTTCTAGAGGTTGTTTCTTGTTGAGAATTTGAACCAACGGTGCGTGATTCGTAATAATCGTTGTATGGTTTCCCAATAAATGCGGTCGGAAATGATGAACTGCTCGAATTACTTGTTCATTCTTACATTCTTGCACAGTAATTGAGTATCGAGTATCTTCGTCAAGGTATTTGTCACTACAGTAATAAATTACGTGTTCGCTTCCTGTTTCATCTTTTTGAGCTAGGATATATCCGATACCGTGTTTACTTGCATCCGTATATAGGATGAACGTGTTATATGGATCTGGATATCCCAATATCGGAGGTGTTACATGTATCATCTTTATCTTTAAGGTATCGAACGCTTGTTGTGTTTCCTCCGTCCACAATTAACTAAATTTCAGCATTCTTGCTCGATTGATTGTAATATCGTATAATGGTGATGCTATCGTTCCACAATCGGGTACAAATTGTCTGTAGTATCCGATTAGATCAAAAAACTTTTAAGTAGTGTCACTGTTTTCGATCTTGAGAAGTTCTGTATCTTCTCAATCTTTCCAGGGTCTGTTGATATTCTTTTATGTGATACAATATATCCGACTAATGGAATTTCTTCTTTTAGGAATTCGCATTTCGTCCCTTTTGCCTTGAGGTTTGCTTCTCGCAATTGTTGTATAAATGCAATTGATATTGTATAAATGATCTCAGTATGACGTTGAGAAAATTATAATATCGTCCAAATAACATAGACATGATTCCTTTAGAACACCCGCTAATACCAACTGCATCATTCTTTGAAACGTTGCCGTGCGTTCGTTAATCCAAATGACATGACGTTGAATTCGAATAATCCTTCGTGACATAAATGCTGTCTTTTCATTGTCTTGTTCATTCATTGACACTTCCCAGTGTCCCGATTTTAAATCAGTTGAGTTTAATTACCTTATCCTTTTCCTTAGATTTAGACTAATTAGTTCCCTTATGTTAACGTTCCCGCTGCCGGACAGATCAGCTGGGCGCTGTCGGGGATGGCGCCTTTTTCACACCAACAAATTTTTCAAATTTCTACCAAAATACTGTGCCTACACTCCCACCTTGGTACTCCCTGTCGTCCTCGGCCTAGCATATGTTGTACACACTGCTGTCGGGGGTTTAGTAGGCTACCAAAGGTCCCGGGGCTAAAATCCCGCTTTTTCAATAAAAACTTTTACGCGTCTCCCTGGGTTTTCAGTTTTCATAAACTTTAAAATTTCAAAATTTCATTCCTTTATTTTCACCTAATTTGCATATTTTGTGCTTGTGTCATTCACTAGCTATGCTAAATTTAGTTCTGATTTTACTGTACAAATCAATTAGGTTTTTGATTTCATCGAGTTGGCAGCTTTGAGAGATAGTTCTGCAACAAAAAGTTCTTTATATATTTACGAGTTTACATTTTAATATTACCTAGCTAATTCTAATGGTTTTATTTGTCATCATGATTGCTATTTCTGGTGGATGTTAGACTTTTGTTTGTCATCATGATTGCTATTTCTGGTGGATGTTAGACTTTTGTATGAGAGTTAACAGAGTGAACCGGCACTGCTTTTTCTAACTATTTTGGTTTAATTTACATTAATTTATAGTTTAGTGAGCACATATACGCAAAAATTGCGGCTAGTGACATCTAGTGAACTCTGCCAATTATATCATAGTTGTCAGACTGGAAATGTGATATACTCGGCTCTTAGCCCAGCGGACAAGCGACTTTTAGATAAGGAAACGCCTATACTCGAGTTTCTGATTTCACTTAGCTTGCTTAATACTGGTCGTGATTGGAGCGCGAAGAACAGCGCGGGTTTCTTGTTGACGTCACGGATTATATGGGAAGTAGTCTAGAGTGAAGGAAAGGACTACGGTCGGCGGCACTAGCAAGTATCTTTAATCCATTATTATTTTTAGTTAATAATACTAACTTTCCTTATAAAATCGAGAACAGTAGCAATAAGGCTTAGTAAGAGCGATAGGTAATAGTACAATACTAGGTTTAGTAATATTTTAAAAACTTCGGCCCTTTCGCGTCGAGTGCGTGGTAACCAGGGTGAGAGTGCAGGTGGGTGTCGAATAAATTTAGTAGTGCTAACACATCGGTGGCTACCGTCCGGCGTTATTGGGGTGGGGAGCGCTATTCTTGAGTAGACCGGTTGAGTAAGGGGTGTGGATTCGAATAAACACCTCGAGAAATCCCTAACCTAAAACCATCCTGAGACCAGGCAGTCAAGGCCAGGAATGAGCAAACTTCAGCTGTATAGTAGTCGACCGCTATTATACAGTTTTAATAACGTGGTTTGCTACCGTCCGGCGTCAGCCTGTGCAACATTGGCACTACTAGTGTAATTCTAAGGCTTAGGTTGAGGTACTCAGATAATCGCACAGTGGCTACCGTTCGGCGTCATTGTGTCAACCCACAAGGGCTTTAATAAAGTAAGAAATAACATAAGGCCTAACCACTATCGTTCAAGTATAACCCTTAAATATTAGTTGGTATAACTTAGGGTTAAGGACTAGGCCAATACTTCTCAGCTTTAAATAACCCTGAGGATTAAACTAATAGATAAGGATTGTCAAGAACACCGAAATTAGTGGCCGAAGTGCATATCGAAAATGAAACGGCAGGCTGTGAAAATATAGTGTCAGACTATGCTATAGTGAAGTCAGAGTGAGCAAAAAGACCGGTGAAGTACCCACTAGCGTAAGCTGAAAATAAACTGGTACTAAAGAAAGTATTGCCGTTTTGGTTACGTGAGCTCAATTAACTGTTATTGAAAAACCGGCCCTCCTTGGGTTGAGGGGGGAATCAGGGAATCGTCGTACAGCGATGATTTTGGTACCATTCGACTGAGCTCGACGAGGCGAGTTCAACGGTACCAAATTTGACCATATTCCAACAACTTTGAAATTTTTCAAATTTTGCCCTCAGTACTAAGGGGGACCCGGTACGTTGAAAAATTGAGAAAAAATTTTTTATGAGCAAAATAGACATACGTAGCATAGATGCACGCAGAATGACGAGATAGATTCAACCGTGCCTTATTTATCATGATATTTTCATTTAGTAATGGCTGCCCGCGGACGCCCAACAAATAATAGATTTAACATTATTAACCCTATTAGAGTTTTTCAACGGAACAATGATGATAACATTCGTATGACCTTCACCCAATTTGTACAGCAATGTCGGACATATGACGACATAATAGAACTAGCGGCTGAATGGGGTTTAATTACAAATTCCCGCAACTGTGAGTGCGGCGAGGCCATGTATCTAGCGGCTCGAGGCGACTTAGGCCGAGGTGACAATTATGAATGGCGATGCAAAGCATGTCGCCACAAGTCCTCTATACGCCGTAACTCATTCGTTGCCGGCCAACACATCTCCTTGTTCACTGCACTTTTGGAATGTTTGCCTACATCGACAATTTGCCCACTGAAAGGATTATGCAGCAGGCTAACATTGCATCAGACACAGCAACGAATTGGTATAACTACTATCTTGACATTGCTGTGGCCTACGATAATCAACACTGCCAAAATACTGTACTCGGAGGGCCAGGCCTTGATGTTGAGCTGGACGAATCCATGTTCTTTCGGCAAAAATATAACCGCGGCATGCCCTGAAGGAAACATGGATGGGTCGTCGGCATGATCGAGCGTCAAACCGGCAACTGCCTTTTGTTTTCGGTTGCTAATCGTACCGCTGCGACCATCATACCTCTTATCCAGCAACATATACGGCCCGGCACACGCGTCATCACGGACAGTTACCAAACTTATGTCCAAGGCCTCCGCCGCTTACCCCATCCGCAGCCATATCTTCATGCAACGGTCAATCATGACAACCGCCAGTTCGCTAACCCAGACAACGTCCATGCCCACACCCAGAACATCGATGGCCTCTGGGGAACCCTTAAGAACTTCATGAGGCGTCGACAAGGCATACCCGACACATTGTTCCACCGTACTTTGATCGAGTTTCAGTGGCGCCGCCATTTCTCCCACAACATCCTCGTAGCTGTAGTGGGCCAAATTCGCGACCAACATCCTTTTTAATTGTAAGTTGTTATAATTTACGTTGCAATATAAATGTTAGACTAAGCCTAAGCCTAAGCCTTAGACTAAGCCTGAGCCTTAGACTAAGCCTAAGCCTAAGCTTTAGACTAAGCCTAAGTCTTAGACTAAGCCTAAGCCGGGGGGCTCCGCCCCCGGACCCCCGTACTAAGCTGTTCTCCCACTAAACCTAATCACGATATGACCAATGCTAAAAATCCATCCATTTAAAAGCATAAAAATTTCATTTAAAAATATCAGTTTTCGCTTGCATTGCCAGTATCGGGCTCCATATGTCCTTACCCTGACTACCTACGGTTTCGTGCCATACACCGTTCGACAGCGCATGAGATCTTCTATTTCAGGTCCAAACTTGAGCCAAATCGGTCCATCCAATAAAAAGTTATGGTAAAAAATGTAAAAAAACCCAAAATTCACATTTTTAAAAAAATTCCGACCCCTGAAATTAGGGCCCCTTGCTGAAGAACCCTTAAGAGATAGAGCCCTGAAACCTTCTCCATTGGAAAGAGCGGGAAAAATTACCCCCCGGGGGGTTAGGAGGGAAGAATCTTAAAGCCAAGCTTTAGGAAAAAAATTGCCAGAAAAGCCTCCATATCCCCCAAAAATCCGAAAATAAAAGAATGTTGAATCAGCATATCGGAGGTTATACCTGAAAAGGGGTGACCCTGATCTCGAAGAGATCGGTTTTGGGGGTGAGAGATGATTGGGGTCCAGAGACTATGGGGGCTATACCTGAAAAGATGGTGTTCCGTCGCTGTGTCTGATGCAATGTTAGCCTGCTGCATAATCCATTCAGTGGGCAAATTGTCGATGTAGGCAAACATTACCAAAAGTGCAGTGAACAAGGAGATGTGTTGGCCGGCAAAGAATGAGTTATGGCGTATAGAGGACTTGTGGCGACATGCTTTGCATCGCCATTCATAATTGTCACCTCGGCCTAAGTCGCCTCGAGCCGCTAGATACATGGCCTCGCCGCACTCACAGTTGCGGGAAGTTGCAATTAAACCCCATTCAGCCGCTAGTTCTATTATGTCGTCATATGTCCGACATTGCAGTACAAATTGGGTGTAGGTCATACGAATGTTATCAACATTGTTCCGTTGAAAAAGTCTAATAGGGTTAATAATGTTAAATCTGTTATTTGTTGGGCGACCGCGGGCAGCCATTACTATATTTAATGTGATTAGTTAATATATTATTGAAATTAGCCTGAAAGTTAAGAAATATATTTTGAATATGGTAACATTTAATATGTTTGAAGTCGTCTCGTGGAGCTCAGTAGTTCGAAAATGGTTTTTCAGCCATAACTAGCTAAAGAGTGAAAATATCATGATAAATAAGGCACGGTTGAATTTGTCTCGTCATTCTGCGTGTGTATGTATCATTTTATGCTACTTATGTCTATTTTGCTCATAAAAATTTTTTCTCAATTTTTCAACGTACGGCGACCTTAGTACTGAGGGCAAAATTTGAAAAATTTCAAAGTAGTTGGAATGTGGTCAAATTTGGTACCGTTGAACTCAACTCGTCGAGCTGAGTCGAATGGTACCAAAATCATCGCTGTACGACGATTCCCTGATTTTTCCCCCAACCCAAGGAGTGCCGAAAAACCAGTGTGAAGGCTGTGCGAGCAAAAATTAGGTACGAAAGAACAGTGCCGAGGCGTTTTTAAAACGAGCACCGAGTATAGTACGGGTATTCTACTACGGTTATTGAATTAGTGCCGAGAGTAATCCATGGGCGTAATAACAGTAGTTTAATATTTTATCGTGCGTTGCAATAAACCTTATATATCTGTGTCTGTTGACCGAATATCTGGAACTCGAGCACGTAGAGCCAAGCAAGATCACGCTGAAACGCAAAATGTAGGGCACTAATCACGCTCAAGGAAAATACGCGCGCCACAACCAGTGTCCCACCGGCATTCTAGTGGCCACACCTCGAACCGCACATTTTAATACCGATAGCCGACATAAGGAAAAATACCCATCCAGCCCCTACCCCTTTGGATTATTTAGAATATAACACGCAGCAATTGTGGAGTTTTGCCTATATTGCTTGTTTACAGACTAGTACTAGCTATATATTTACAATTAAAATATAAAATGGCCTAACATTTATATAATTACTAAAATTCCTCCATATATATCCCTATATACCCCAAAACTTAAATTTTATACTTAAAAATCACTTAAAACTTATTTTTTTCTTTTAAATACCACATTTCCTAACCCATATTTCATATTCACCCACCCTCTTTCATTAAAATCAAAATTCCACTAAATTTCATTTTTCTTCAATTTCCAACTTTTTCAACCAAAATTTATAGTACCATCTCTCCCCAAAACTTAACCAATACCTTTCAAATTTTAATATCCTTTTTCCCTTACCATATTCACATATTCGAACCACCCCTTTCCCTCTTTCCTTCTACTTTTCACAAATTTCACCTTTTATTAAAATCTCCATTTTCTCAATTTTCCTACATTTTTCAAACAACTCCCACTCCCTCGAAAATTAAGTCCTACTTCTCAAATTTTCATAATTTTTTACATAACCAAACCCAAAATTTTACATTTTTCTAAAATTAAAATTTCCTCCATTTCTCACATTTTTCAAGCATCTCTCATTCACTCAAAGTTTAACTACTTCTATTCAAATTCCTAATTTCAACTACCCTACCTATCCCCTTCAACATATTAGAATTTCACCACCAACCTCTCCCTACTTTTTGTAAACAAACCCCCAGCTTTCAACCCTATTTCTCTAAAATTTGCCTTTTTCAAATTTCAAACAAATCCCCCTCAAACCTATAATATATAATAAATATATATTATATATTTTCATGCGTAGTACTCATACGGTACGGGATAGCGCTTCTTCTCGTCGGCTGGGCGTTGTCTATTATTTGTTATGATATTAATTGCTTGGATGGAAAAGAAATATGGTGAGGAAAAAAGAAAAGGTCAGGTTATTTCAACGCGAAGTGTGTTGCATGGTGTGACGTGAAGGGAAAGCAAAATGAAGAGGTGAAGTGAAGACAGGGCCAAGGAGAGGGATAGGGAGAGAGAGTGTATTAGTATAATATGAAGAGGCAACGTTAAAAAGGAAAAGGACGCGAGACTCATACACGGAAGCCCTCTCCGCGGCGCAAAGAGAAGAAGGAGAAAAGACAAAACAACACGAGGCGACGACGCAAAGAAGAGAGAGGAACCGGGGAAGAAAGGGACATAGAGGTCGACATATAAGAGCGACGGCCCCATGTGAAAGTTTTGTCCACCCAGAGTGTCATTTCCACCATCAATAATATGGTGTCTTGGACACCATGGTGTTTCTGATGGAATTTTCAGATAATATACATAGGTAGTGTAGTGTCGATAATAGTATGGTGTAGACTACACCATAAAATTTATATGGCTACTATAAAATATAACACTATAAAATTTATGTTAGCTACACCATGCTGTTATTTACACACAACATATAATGGGTTTGTGTATGGTATCCTTAACACCGTCAGTAAAACACAATGGTAGATTAAGACACTATAGCTACATTGATTGTGTCTCATACACCATCTATTGCATTATATAGTGTAGGTATATACCGTATACCACTGGATGGTATGGCCTAAACCATTAGGGGACAAAGCTTTCACATGGGGGTCATTTATAACATAAACGCCGCATTATCGAAGGTTTTAGTATTGAAGAAGAGAGGCCAACATACCCACAAAACAAAAATATATCCTCTTCTCCCACGAGCCAACGCACAACCAGCACCAAACCCACAACCAACCACCCAAACAACACAAAGAAGAGAGGCGGCAACAAGAGGCCCACGAAACCGAAAAAAACCCCCCCAGCAACACAACACACCAACACCCAACCCCCACAAACTGTAGTCTTAAGAATTGAAAGATAGATGAGGCGGCTAACGTATTTGAGGCTCGTGTTCACAAAATTCGAAAAGGTTTTCTTTTTTCCCTCTTTCTCTCCGCAGGCCGGAACCTATTACGCCTTACGCAGCGACAGGGCTCAGAACCTGTTCTTTCTTAATATTTACTCCCGCACTCCGGCCATGCCATACCCCCTAACCCCACGGTCGTATCGCCTGTGCAGTGCGACGAGTAGTGCATGCTCAACTGCGTCTACGTCAACGATTTCACTGATACCATTCGTTGTTTTTCAGGCACGTTTGTGTCGCGTTAATTTGTGGCGGTAACAAGCAATGTGAGTGGTTAAAGACCAATAGAAGTCCATGCGTAGTTTTTAGTGGAACGTATCAGCAAACTGGTGTGGTTATAATGTACGTAAACGTTATGGTGATACATATATTGCTCGTGAGTCATCTAAAATGGCGTCATATGTGAAAATCGCGAAGTGCCCAAAGTAAACTGCGATTTATTGTCCCTAACAGCGTTTTCCACCGGGGTATTAAATTCCACGGTCGAATGGCTGCAAACTGTTATCGGATAAACTGTATCAATCCAGCCGCGTGAATATCTTCCTGCACAGGGGCACTTCGTTGTACTAGTCTAGTGAGTAAATCCTCGCATTACTTCGGTGTTGTTGTTATTAAAAGAGAGCGTAATAAAGTTATACCGTCGACTCGCCGAGCTGCTAGCACTGTGAGTCAATCAAAGTTGGAACCCTAGGGAAACTCATTATCAACACTTTACTGTCCGCCCAACCACAATCTCGCGCACCCCAGCTGCTGGAGTAATATTAATTAATGGCCTAAATTGTAGTTCAACTGTATCTTTACTGTGCTATAGTAGTTGCTGGGGGTCGGAGCGCCGCGTAAGCACGAAGTCACACCGCCGTAAAAGATATCCAGCTCCGACATGGTGGCCATGATGAGGCCAATGCTGATACTGATGTTGGTGGTTGCATTTGCCGGATTGGTTCTTAGTTAGTGGTGATGTTTGCCTACGGTTCTTAGTGTTAATTTTCTGTGCGTTAGAGCACGAATTGGTAAGTACCTTAACTGTTACTGGTGAATTTTAAAAAATTTTATATCATGGACGACACAACCGCATTATTGCCTTTGTATGATACAACCCAGTGGTCTATGGGAATAGACAGTACGAGCACACCTTTACCGACTGCTACTGACGACGGCACTACATCTATGGATGACGCTACGTTAACCCCGTTGGAAGCGACGTTGCGTCCAGTGCAGGTAAGCTTACTTGATTCTAGTCGTAAATACGATGAAATCACCAACTTGGCACGAGACTCTAATCGGAATTATGATGAATTGACTAATTTGGTACGTGGTACTGCGAGACCTGATAGGTATGGATCCAGTGTTGACAACGCCCACTTCCGACACCCGAATGGAGGATTCGGTTTACATAGAGGCTACATTTGTAGAAGTAGATACCAGGCCGAATGTACCGTTAAACTATGAGCCTATAATTCCGCCAACGGATAAAATTAGGGCTGTGCCACCTCAGGTGTCGGTCCCCTGGGTTACTGCCCCATGTTCGTCTGTTGACGCTGTGTCAGCACCTGCTAGGGTTTCGATGGCACCGGCTGTCGTGTCTTCGCGTGTACCTGTGTCCGCTCCGGGCATGTCGGTTCCAGCGTCCGTGACGGTAGTCTCGACCGGTATTAAGACTGTACCAACTGAGACTACTCCTGGTGAGTGTACACAATGTTCGTGTACGCCTGCTGTTGCATCGGTCCCTGCGCCCGCGCCTATTATTGCGGCTCCGCCCGTCGTGCCGCTTATTGTAGTTAACGTGCCGCTTCCAAAAGGGCCTGTTGATATTGAAAGGTTTTATAGTAATACATACTTTACCACATATTTTCGTCGGCTGTAAGGGGAGTTTGAATTGGCAGGTGTAGAAAAGTCAAACGATAAATTTCTTACCCTGCGCAAGAAACTAACGGATGCTGCCCGAAATTATATTGAATTGCATGGTTCAGAGGCACCGACGACATATGAAGAGTTACTTTATCAGTTGCTTAAACGATTTGCGGAAAGTCGAGAGCTTGTAGACGAGGTTCAGTGGTTCCAGCAAATGAACAAAAGAAGTTCGGTATATAGCAGATTTCGCTGATGAATTGAAATTACACTGGCATAAACGGATCCTTCCGTTGAAACTAGGTGACCAACATGCCATTTATTTGTTGCACAGTACGTTTTTGCGAGATATGCGACGTGGATAACGTTTGCGTCTGATTCATGGTGAGCAATGGTCTTTTGATGAATTGAAACGCCGAGCGGGAAACGTGGAGCGTAGACAAAAGTTATTGTCCGGAACGGACGATGAAGGAAATTCATCGCGGTCGACCGGTAGATTTCAAGGATCTTGGAGACCGAGCCAAAATGCCAATGCTAATAATACTGCAGTACCAAACAGGAACGATAGTCCACAAGTTCCAATGCATCAAACTGACGGAAATCGAAGCAATGATGTAAAAGGTACTAGAGTTGTCGAAAGAACTTCTGTACCTTCAATTGTGTGTTAGGAATGTGGTGCCACAGGCCATGGTGCCCATATCATCATGCACGCCTTCGTCAACAAGAACGTTATGTGGCGAGGGAAGTTACAGCATGCTCGTCTCCGGGTCAACGGTCATCGAATGGTGCCGAACCCAAAGAACTGTGGAAGTGTTTTTATGTGGTTATCCGGATCATTTTGCTCGGGAATGTCGCCAGCTATCTATAAAGGTGGAGAGACAGTTAACCGATGATAGCCGATGTCGTCCTGAATCGAAATGTTGCTCCAGAATCCGCGTCGTCGGGTAATGATGGAAAAAGTGCCCGAGGGTTTCGAGGAAAATTCGGAACTGCAAAATTATTTACAGGATTCGATAACTCAGGTAGAGATGTGGGCATGTCCCATCAAATCGAGTTTTTACGTTGACATGCAGATCGAGTCATACGAGTTACGTTGGCTAGAAGATACTGGGGCTCAGATGATACTCATGCTCCAAGAAGGGTATGAAAAAGGTTTCAGTCGGTACAAGTTGAATTCTGAAGTCATACAAGTGTTCGCTTTTGATGGTTCACCCGCTAGTAAAACTCTGGGATGTTTCGAAGCGCTGATCCATTTTGGGGATCAGTCTCGGTATGTGCAAATTCACGCAGTCCCTATGCCAGACGCTATAGTAATTGGTGATGACCAGGGAATAACCGGAACCGGAACCAGCAACCGGAACCGTTCATTTAAACCGGATCCGGAACCGGAACCTGGTCTTCGAAATTTATATATAGTAAAACAGATGATGGAAGAAATGAAGGTATAGTGGATTTAAAATACATTAAAAATAACTTTTACAAACAGTGCCCACCAGTTAGATGATAATGATGATAACTTTCTAATCAGAATGCTATAAATGAGACACATTGTGATGCTGCTCGCACAGTTTCAATAAATACAGTTCTTTGCCAAGAAAGCAGTTTCTAGCTGCGTTGCAGATAACGTTAGTTTACTTCAATTTAGACTGATTTACCAAGTTTACATGTGCATTGGCGGGTTCTTGACGCAATTTATGTTAGCCAAGCATACTCTAAGTACTTCTGCGTAATAAATACTCTGTTACCCTGTTATGTGCCCTACTTACGTTTCAAACGACAAAGTGCTTAGTTAATCTTTTCTTTTGCTTGGTTGTATTGGAGCTTGATCATTGTATAATATATATTACATATGTTTGGATCACAGATGAAGCAAAAAACGTGGAAAATTTCAAACAAAATTTTTAAACCGGAATTCCGGTTCCGGTATGGTTTTTGCCCTTTGCCGGAACCGCAACCGGAACACGATTTTCGCCGGAACCGGAATTCCGGTTACTCCCTGGTGATGACATGTTACGAAAATTCCAAACCATCACTGACTACCAGAAAATGCGAATCTTAGTTGGTGATAAACTAGTGCGATCGTGGTCGTTGATCCAACGTAAAGAGACAACGTTAGAAGAACCTGGTACAGGAAAAATGGTAGAATCTGAGAAGCTGACTGAAGTTCCTGTGGGTGCTTTCGATGTTTGTAGAGTATCCGTTGATACCGAAATCCCACCGGAAAGTACAAAGGTGTACCTTATAACATCCATACCACCAGTTACAATGGGGCAGAGTGTCATGATAGAAACGAATGTAAATACTCGATTCGAACGACCCATACTTTGTCCAAATGCTATAGTGGAGTACAGGCAAGTATGGTTTGGGTACCGGTTGCAATTTTGGAACGGCAACCATATAGATTGAAAGGTGACGACGTGATGTCGCATGTTACCGCAATTGTCGATACCATTGCTGTCACGTAGACGACCAATGTCAACTACTCTAAAGTAGTTACCGATAAGACTCACATTCGAGCGAAAGAAGCTAAGCGCGTGTATAGAGAATTGTCAGCAGAGATAACGCATGACAAAGAAGCTGAATTACCAAAGGGTGTGTCGTTAAAGGAAGCTGTTGCCACCAAAACCGAAATTCGGATTTTAGCGAGGTTACTAGAACGGAACAGCGATATTTTCCGAAGCTCTACAACTACTTTGAGCCGAACGCATGTCTTGCGACATCCCATCGATACTGGGATACTATACCCATTCAACAACGAATACGACGTGCACCTTACGTGCATCGCGAGGAAATTTATCGCAAGTTCAGGGTATGCTGGACGATGACGCAATTCAGCCATCGATGAGTCCTTGGGCATCTCCTGTTGTCCTTGTTAGGAAGAAGACTGTGGACATGAGATTCTGTATTGATTATCGCATGTCGAATGACGTAACTAAGAACGATCGCTTTCCTCTTCCACGGATTGACGATCCGCTAAACGCCCTTAAAGGTGCGAAATATTTCACAACGTTGGATTTAAAATGTGGTTATTGGCAAGTGGAAAATGAACCTAAGGATATCCAAAAGACAGCTTCCATTTGTCATGAAGGTCTATTCGAATTTAAGGTGATACCTTTTGGTTTGACCAACCCGCCTGCCAAGTTTCAGAGAATGATGCAAATCGTTCTATCACGTTATCTTCTAGAATTCTGCCTGTGTTATATCGACGATGTCATCGTTTTCTCACCCACATTTGAAGAGCATCTGTGGGATATCCAGTGCGTGTTTAATCGTCTTCGTGATGCGGGTTTATCTATCAAGGGCAAGAAATGTGACTTCGTACGACGAGAAGTATTGTTCCTAGGCTGTGTGGTATCGGAAAACGGAATTGCCCCAGACCCAGCGAAAGTGCAAAAGATTTTGGAGTGTGAAAGACCTCAAGACGTTACAGAAGTACGTTCGTTCTTAGGGTTGACCGGTTATTACCGTCAATTCATTAAGGGCTATAGTCTCACCGTTGCTCCATTGCACGGATGTAGCGTCCGCAGAACTTGACGTCTAAACCGTACACCGAATCAGTTCACAACCCTGAGATAGACCAGAAACAGGATAAAGAATGTCTCAATGAAGCGTTAGAGAAACCAGAAACGAATCTTTTAAAGATTGTGGGTGTAGTTACGCAAAGCCTTAACGCAGCGACTGACAAAAACGATGAGGTAAACGATCCACAACCTGGTCTAAGTGGAATACAGGTAAAAGCGCCCGGCGTCGCACGTGATATAAATGATTATTTTGCCATTGATCCGTCATGGGAAGCGGATGAAATACGGCGAGCCCAATCCTTGGATCCATTTACACGGGGAATGGTGCGTTTTCTCGAAGATCAATAATTGGATCCTGAGTTAGCTGAAGACTTACAACGACAGATTTTATTACAGGAAGATCGTTTCCACGTTCGAGATGGTATTTTGTATTATGTAAGTCGGAAACGTAGACCTGTTCGTGCAGAAGGGTGTGAATTTCGATTAGTGCTACCGGAGGAACCCGAGTAATTGTGATGGATCAATATCACACAACTGGATACGCAGGTCGTGTGGGTTATAACCGGGCTTTATCGAAACTTCAACGAAAATTTTATTGGGTCATAATAAAGACCCTTAAGCGTTTATTAACGCACGTGTTCCTTGTGCTCGGTTCAAGCCCGGTCCGAATCATCGTGGACCGTTGCAACCAATTTCTGCGATGGCCCATATCATATGGTAGGCGCAGATGTAATTGGCCCAATACCGTTCACTCGTTCTGGAAACAAATATATCGTCAATTTCACAGACTATTTCACGAAATAGCCAGAAGCATTTGCCATACCAGGCCAAACTACTGTGACTCTTGTCGATTTATTGTTGAACAAGATTGTACCACGACACGAGGTCCCGCGTATAATTTTGTCTGATCAAGGACCAGCTTTCACGTCAGAATTGTTCACGCCTGAAGCAGCTAAGCTAGGTAGCCGAACGGTGTTTGCTACACCTTACCATCACCAATGTAATTGTCATGTAAAGCGATGGAACCAAACGTTGATGGTTATGATTAAGAAACTCACCGAGTTCGAACCTGACAATTGGGATACATACATCGATAGCGCACTTTTTTGCGTATCGAACTACTGACCATATGTCTACGGGTTTCTCCGTTTTTCCCAATGCATGAACATGATCCGGCTTTGCCTGGAGAGAACCCATTGTTGTCTATAACAGAAAGTGGAAGTCCAGACCAACATGTACAAAAACTGCTAGGAACCTTAAGAACTATATACTTGGAAAGAAGCTAGTAGGTTATATGCTTGGCCAAAAGCAATTTTGATCATAGAGCGCGTATTCGTGATTTTCTACCTGGTGTTGTGGTCTTAACGCGAAGACCTGAGAAAATTGACCCTCGTAGAAGTACAAACATGTTTCATCCAAATTTCGAACGATTATACCGAGTGGTAAAAGTACAAGGTCCCAACCTTAAAGTGCTGCGTCTGGGAGACGAACGTCGGAAAGCTAAGACTTACAATAAAAGTCTCTTCAAACATTTCGGTGAAGAACCGAGGGATTACCTCGAATATGAACAAAAACTACGTGCCATCGAACTCGATAGCCACGAAATCGATTGGTTCTGTGGAGAATGTCAAAGCTACGAATAAAACTTTTGAGCATGTGAAGATGATGGTAACTATATCGAATGCGACTATTGTATAGAATGGTACCATTTCCGTAGTGTAGATTTGGAAAAGGAACCTAAAACATCGTTGTGGTATTGCTCAGCGTGTATTCGACGATTATGTACGTGAATGGGTAAAGCGATGTTTTATTTCGGGTAATACTGCTTCTATATTTTCTATTTTTCGTTATCTGAGTGAATAAGCGATGAATGGTGTATCGTATTAGTGGAGTTACAGTAAACTCAGCTGATAATGGCAGAAAACGTTTATATGCTTTTTCAACACGATTCGAGCGAGAGTTTATTAGCCCACGCGTGCTCTTCAGTGTTAATAGAATAACTAGCTGTCTGGTAATCAACAATTTCCGATGTGGAATCAACACTGGTATAGTTTCGTGCCGGTCTCCAGTGGGAAGCTGTAGCAGTGTTCATGCCCATGGAAATTTTTGGTTTTGTTGAAGCATTGGGGAATCGAGAGTACAAATTTGTTATTAACTAGTGTACCGGTAAAAACAGTAATCTATATAGCGGTTTTAATGCAACTTTTATAATTTGCGAAGATTCTTTTACCTATTTACGGGACGTATTCGCCAAGATCCTACTCCTTATGATAGGAATTTATTGGGAGGTATTCAAGTGCGTCAGGTAGGTCCTGGTTAATTGGGATTATCGCTGTCGTAGTTTTGTGCCGGTTTTCGATATGAATCTACGAGAGTTACGCACGGTCCTGCTGATGGAATATTTAATTTTGAAGAGTATCGTCCGTTTATTCGATATAGTGCTCACGATGTTATGTTAATCGACGGAGCGTATTTATAGCACATTGAACGGTTTCCGCACGTATTCCTAGCGTTTGCTATTGATGCGTGAGGCTTAACAGTGCGCGTTAATTCTGATACAGTGTCGAATCGCTGTTCTTATCAAGACATGTGTTTTAACGCCCTGGTTATTGGCGTCTCGGGGCTCTCCCCGAGGTCTTCTGCCACTTCTGCGCCCCGATCCATTCGACAACAACTTGATGATTTAAATGAATCGGATGAATTCTAGCGATAATTGGAAGAATTATGTTACATATGATACTTCTGTCTACGAAATATTGCTTGTACGATGCACGTGAACTTGCATTCATCCGGACTAACGGAATATGGTAGATGGTCGTTTCGACAGCACTTGTCGAGCAGCAACCGCAGAAATGAAAATTACGGGAGAAAGATTCGCCCGAAATAAAAAACGTGTGGAACCCAAACGAAGAAGAAAACTCAACGAACAGCTAGCTGTCAAGCGCGTACCGCTAGTCGCGACGATTATGAAAAAAGACTTGTGCGTCTAGTGATAGGGATCGTTAAGCAAGACAACAACAACGAAGCAGACAACGTGCTTTGTCAGTGGTTGAACCACGACAGAAATTAATTTATTACCCGGAAAACATCGACGGTTATTTTTGCGCCGTCTTTCGTGTCAACGCCACCTGCTTCAACGTTAACAGTAGCTGCCGAAGCGCAACGTAAAACAAGCAAAACGGAAACGTGCGAGGAGGCATCGGCAGTCATTCCAACAAAAACAGTTCAGCCCACGTCAGCAAAACAAGGAGCAGCTGCCAGGGCCGTAGTGGAACAGCCCATGCAACAAGCACCGCGAGAACAACAAACGCGATGCCGGTCAACTAGCGCTCCTTAGCGAACAACGAAGTACGTTGGAACTAATTTTATTGAAGTTCGATGGTCGCGATTTACGCTCAGTTCGCAGTACACACTTTGATAATCGATTGATTTACCATTACTTCACGTTCTATCAAACATCGGCTAATACAACGATGCCATCGAAGATGCACCAGTTGTTGCAACACTTACGTGATGAATTACGACGCGAATTCACGCAGACGAGTGAACGCAGACGACATGTTACTGACCATAACCTAATCGTCATGTTTTTCAAATGGGAACAACGCGTCCGTAGTATTATCTTTCAAAAATAATGGGACGTTACAATCACGCCCGAACAATACCATCTTTTCCTACGTCGATCGGCGCATGCGGTGCGTGGATTCGCGTACAAAATGGTGCGGCGGCGCAGTATTACGATTCAATATTTTCCGCGTATCCTTTTCATCGTGTTAGTCGGCGCAAGTGGGAAAGTGACGTGCATAGGGACATGCGACACTGCCGATACGTATCGGGCATCTCGAGTCAAGTGGCACGAGTTCGTGTCCACATTTATCCGAGCTCAGATTACCAGCGCCTACGCGATGATGTCGACGATATGGAGCATCGTTTACACGATCAACGCGTTCAGAGATAATTCGTACCATAACAACCCGAGCAATTATAACGGATGATCGAGCGAGTCTCGCTGCCAACATATCGCCAATTTTCGAACGAGTTTTTGCACGAACTCAATTTCGTTGCGCGATGGCATGATCATCGTAACGACTGTCCGGGACAACCGTCCTCTATGCCGTTGGAACGGGATTGGCCGATCTCTCTACCGTAACCACGTTGTGACTAAGCTAAAACTAGGTTAACAGATACTGTTAGCGGCTCTGAAACTGTAATAGCGATAACTTTAACAAGTATTAGTATAACCCCATTGAAACTGTCTTCACCACTAATTCGGTTTCATAATCGCGAACGTTAGACGTTATTTGGGTCGTTATATCCTATTTAAATACGTCGCGAAATTACATCTCGGTCGCCAAATTATATAACGATATTTACATATATGGATGTTGTGCGAAATAAACATTGTAGTATGGATGGCAGGAACTCTGATGATCAACATGCGTCCGTTATGCTTTTATATACATTTCGTCATGAAAAACTAGTATGAACAATCGATTCGTCTCCTCGTCATGGTCGAACGATATAACAACCCGACAATTATCGCCATTGTTGCGTCTACTATTTACATTTATTATGTACAATTAAAGCGCGGTATAGCGTATTTGATAAATCGGCGCAATCCCGTATTGATTTATGTCTTGTATGCGTAACAGTAAACAATTATTCTATATATTTTATAATCCGTTCATTATATTTCATGCTTTATACGAAGTATATATTCTATTTTTCTTTTTCTGTTAAATAAAAAATATATCCAAAAACAATAAAAATTTTATAAAATTTATAATTTTCACTTATTTCGTTTGGTCTATATCAAATGAGTCTCTTTTGTTTTATTTTAGGCAACCTGTATAAATTTCTAGCTTTAGAGCTCTGGTGCAATTTCTTCACGTTATTATTACGATGAAAACAGGTAAAGCGCATATCTTTGTTGTATTTAGTACTTAATTGCCACGACCAAAAGTAATTTCTAACGAAGAGAAACCCAGCTCCAACCCGTGCCTTAACTCGGGCCAAAACAAAGGTTGGATGCCTTCAGAACTAACACAGTTCATTCCAAATACCATTCCCATTTGCGGTTACAGCTGACCAAAATTACTGACACTGTTTTTCAAAACTATGTTCAAACTTTAACTAATAAACACTACGGGACTGTTAAACGAACCCTCCCTCGTACTGATATTTTCCATGAATATTTTGATAATTAAATCCAGAATTCGCATTCTCGAGCACGTTCTGGTAGAATCTGAACGTAGCTGTATACTAACCTACACGGGCACTATACAGCAACCTAAAATTTCATAAGGAATTTCTGAATGGCTTATTGAGACGCTGCGGACTCGTTTACTCGAAGTCGCTGCAGCTGAGGGTTGAGTATTTCGAAAGCCTTATCTTCGGTTAGGCAAATTGTAAAGTTAGTTCTTTCAAACTTGATAAAATTTACATACAATTATTACCCCTATTCAATTCATTGTAAGCTTTTACCCCTTAACCCATGTTTAAAATTTTATGCATTTTTAAAATTAAAGTTATACACGAATTTTTAAGCTTTAATCAAAAACCAACTCCTTAAAATTGCTACCATTCTCTCCAAGGCTCGTTATTCGAACTCGCCACGGTACAGTCACTGTTGCCACGGTTACTCGAATTTGCCAACACTACCTAAAGTTCATATATTTCGCCCAATGTTATGTAAATTTTTAGTCCGCCATGGCTGAAGGGTGCCGAGTGCACAATATCAGACCATGACTATTCATTCTTATTGCTGAATAGCATATTTGTTATCACAGTACACATTTTTTATCAATGAATATTTCGGTATTTCCCTCCATCACTTTTAAATTTTGATTACAAATTTTCAACCCTCTGTGTATGGTGGTTTGGAACTTCTGGTGTCGCCAGTTATTCGAATATGCCACAGCATAATAAATTGGAAAAACAAGGGACCCATATAATAATAACTTTACTTCCACACAACTGTCAGTAACAGCAAGCAAGTGCATTAAAAGTGTTCAATTCTCTATTTAAGTTTATATATATTTAATATGTGTCGAATAAGGAATAGGTAGTTTTCACATCCTAACAGCGTTTTCATCACTGCGCCTGGAAGTTTAACGTTAGTTTAGTTTAGCTTTACTTCTGTTTTACACACCCAATTTAACTTATTTCGTAGTCGACCATAAGCCTTCAACCTAATCTCCCTGTTTCTGCCCGAGACAATGACATGTCTACCCCCTGAACTCGCGCACTCTTCCGCTCGTGGTAAAGGGTATCTCCGACCGCTGGTAGACCGGTCCATCCATTTGGTGGCACCTTTTCCCTTATTCTGGATTTTACTTATAATTTGGGTACTACTCGAACTCGCTCTTTACTTCCCTACTTCCACCCTTAATCCATTGGCCACCATTGAGGATGTTGGCTAACGTTTTAGGTAGAAACGTGCCACGGAGAAGGCCGATAATCCCACAGTATCCTGCGAACGAGTCACTCAACTCTCTGACAGCTGACCGAGACTGAATTGAAAAAGCAAAAACAAAACCTAACACAGGTTATCTAAATTAATCAATTAGAGTTAATAATCAAATTAGCACCAATGGAGAACCGAAAACAAGAGAACAAGGAAACAGAAAAACAAAAGAAACCCAGGGGAGGGAGAGGTATAATAGAATATTTGGTGACCAACCCGGGGATTTGGAAAATTTTTGGGTTTTAGGACGAGTTTGGACCGAGAACCCCCTGGTAGCCTGGTCAACCCTTAACAATTTGTTAAAATCTACACAAATGTATTTTAAACCTATTACTAGCTATGTATTTAAAAATATATATAAAATATATTACAATTCATATAAATCCTAATTCTTCGTTAATATACCCTATACGCCAAAACCCAAATTTCATACTTAAAAACTACCTAAAATTCATTTTTTCTTTTCAAATACCTTATTTTCTTTCACCCACCCTCTTTCGCTAAATAAAAAATTAAACCAAATTCAATTTTTCCTCAATTATGCACTTTGTCAACCAAAATTCAAACTACCTCGTCCCCGTCAAAACTTAACCAATATGCTTCAAATTTTAATATCTTTTTCTCATGACCCTAGATATTCATATATTTAACCCTCCCTTTTCCTTTCTGTTCATTTTATATAAATTTTACATTTTACATTTTCCACATCTCTCACATTTTTCAAACAACTCCCACTTACTTCAAAACTTTAATCCTCCCTTACCAAATTTTTAACTCAAACTCCCCTACCTTCTCATTCATCACATTTAAATATTACCTTTAACCTCTTCCTACTTTTTCTAAGCCAAACCCCAGCCAAAACCTAATTTATTACAATATATATTTTCCTAATTTTTATTTGTATATTTTCACTCATTACCGCATGAAGAATAGATCGATAAACGTGTTGTATTTTTGCGCTAGTGAATCATCGTGTCACCCGGAGTGTGGTTAATTAGTTATGAACATTGCTAAATTTTGTCATCACTGTTACGTTACGATGTGCTTCTCGGGTCACAGGCTGAATTTGGATCAGAGCTGAATAACTTCTAAGCTGTGAAACCATGTCGAAGGAATTGTGGTAGCTGGTTCATGACGTAAAGGTAGAATATCGCTGCAGGTTCGCCCTGTTTTTGCATATTGATTGTTAAGTTGATATATATTATGCGTAAGACGTAAAATATGGCGTTACATATAAAGCTCGCGAAGTGCAAAGACCTAGGAATTTACATTTAATCTTTACCAGTGTAGCGTACCGGTCGATCGTCAAACTCAGCTCACAAATTAATCCGAACTTTTGGCGAATAGTTCTTAATAATTTAAGAGGTTAAGCGCAAATCGGAACCCGGCAATGCGTCAAATTAAAAATAAACATTTGTAAATGATGGCTGCCGTTTGCTTCAATTAATGAGAGTGTAATAAACATCTAATTGACAAGTCGTGGAGCTGCTAATTCCGTTATGCAGCGTTTACGTTATAAAAGAATATGAAAGTTTTGTCCACCAATTGTCTAGACCACACCATCCAGTGGTACACGGTCTATACCTACACTATATAATGCAATAGATGGTGTATGAGACACCATCAGCGTAGCTATATTGTTTTAATCTACTTATTGTTTTTTGCTGACGGTGTCAAGGACACCATACACAAACCCATTACATATTGCGTGTAAATAACAGCATTGTGTAGCTAACGCCATATTAATTTTATGTTGTAGTCTACACCATACTGTTATCGACATTACACTTCCTATGTATACTATCTGAAAATACCGTCAGAAACGCCATGGTGTCCAAGACAACATATAATTGATTGTGAAAGAGGCACCCAGGGTGGACAAAACTTTCACACGGGGGATCCTTTATAATGTAAACACTGTATTAGGTTAACACCGGAATAGGAAAAGCTCAGAGGGTTCTACTTTATAACCACTTGCTAGTACACTAGACCACAAACTTTGACCAACTACTAGAATGTAACAGCCCGAGTTTCCATACCAGTTTTATCGATATTCAAAGTAAATACCAAAAGGAGATAAATTTCAGCCAAAGGGGGACCGGATACCGGTGGAGCGTGATCCCGACGTTAATTGGTGTATAAAATTTATTATTGATATAAAATATAACTGTGTAATTATTATAATGTACTGTACTATCACGCTCCTCCCGCCTGAGGTGCGCGGGATGATTTTCGCACTACACTGAGACCTCCGTGATACCGAGCCGTAGGTATCCGGTCGACCCCACAGAAAAATGCGTAATGATTTTGTGCATTATCATGAAACATTATTATGTTTTATAACACTGTGTTGTGGAGAAGACGGATGCGCGCCCGGATGGGCCGAGGACAAAAGGTCAGAACTTCCATGCTATCTCGCATGATGTCACAGTTTCAGGGTCCTGTAGTCAATCCCTTCGCGCATGTCAGTAAATATATAATGTCTGTTGTATGATATCATTTACTGCGCGGAGAGCGTCAGGACGGGTCGGTATGGTACTGGACTTTGATCAACTTGGGCCGAGACTTTTCATAATGATCAAGCTCAACCGATGTTGGATCATTAAACTCAATGGGAGTTGAGCACCCCTGTGGTATTTTGCTTGACTGTCCATTCAGTACTTCGCTTCTGTTATCTATATCGCTTTGTTGATTGCTAGGATCCGTCGGTGAGGTTCGGTTACTGTTGTTGTTTGTGACTCGAGGCGCTTTGAAGTCTTTTTTGGCTTTATTGTTTGTACCAGGATGACCCTTCGGGGTGTCATGACCGATCGCAGAATTTGCATTTCGGCTGTGAGCCATTCTTAATGTTCCGTTGTTGTTGCTGTATCTGATCAACGTCATTCGATAGTGGTCGGGCTTCGGTTTGGGTTTCGATTTTGTGAATCCGATGAGATGAGCGTTGAGGCGTTGCTTGGTGTCCTTGGGGTGATTTAAACTGCTGCGACTGCTCTAAATGGTGTGTCGGCGTGCTAATTGCGTTACGGGTGCGCATGGTGCAGTCGTTGATTTCCGGTGGGACAAACAGGTTGCACACGCCGCCATCACGGGAAAATGCACATTGAAGCATTGTGTTTATGTTTGAAAATTGTCTCGGTTAAAAATATTTCAGATTTTGGTTGCCAGATTGTTACTTTGGGCCTATATTACGGTCGCTAGGGAATCCTTGGTTGTTATCCGGGCACCGCTATTCTTATGCATACCTTGTTGGTTTGACGGTCCATATTTGCCTATTGCTGGTATTGAGCTCCGGCGCTCTCATATTAACCGTTGGGCTTACCGATTGACGAACTACGTTCTTGATTCTATCCATTGCTATCCCTTCAAACCGGATCGTTGAACAGTTGGTTTGTAATAACCTTTTGCGCGATCGTATCATCGTCCTCTGATATTGGCAGTTGATTCCTGATATCGTCTCGACGGCCGCTGGCAAACGTTGAATTGAGGAGGTTCTGCAATGCTATTTTAGTCATGGAATCTGTTAAGCATATGTCTCCGCACATAAAATCGCAAATTGTCGACGAAATCCGAAATGTTGTTCTTACTTTGCGCAATCTGTTGAGTTTTGTTCAAATGATTTCCAAACGTCTTTGGCTTGTCAAAGCGGCTTTTAATTTCTTGCGCAAATGACTCAAAATTTCAAAGCGCTTCGGGCGTATCGCTTTCCCAGATAGTTAAGTAGTTTTCTGCCAAACCAAAAAAATTGTTTTGAGTAGGCTTAATTTTTCGCTCTCGTCAAAGTTATTCTGTATGCAAGCCTAATTGAATTATACTAAATAACGGTCAATGTTTGGGTCGCCGTCGTACCGCTTTAGATCAACTATATACCGTTCCGTTAGTACATTAATGTTTTGTGACGCGGAAGGTTTACCGTATTGACCTCGCGACACCTCCAGCGCAGATCGTTGGCCGATGTTTGCCAAGCTGCCTTCCGTGTAATCATATCCATGATTTGATGTTATGTGAATAAATTACACTGGAAATAGCATTTAGATCTAAATCACCGTTACAGAGATCCGTTGAAGCAGACTTTGATCCATTCTAGCATATTTGTGTCCAATGGCCTTTGAATCCTTCGATGTCATTGGATTCAATGTTGCTCCATCGTATCTTGTGGTCAAATAATGACTGATTCCTATCATAATGACTAGTGCCTAAATGGTAATACGTATTAGAATCATCGCTATGACAAAGCATATCATTCTTCATCGACTGGATTTGCTATCACTGTTTATTTGTGCCTGTCATCTTTTTTACGAAAATATACCGAATACTGATTTTGATTTTCGTTCGGCCTTCCAATTTTATATGCAAGCGGAAAATCATTCCATTTCGAGATTCCTTTTCAGTGAATTTTTCATTTTTACCAGTTTGAAGCTGCGCCAATTTTTCGTTCCCCGCGCCCGAGTTAATGCGCTCTTTAATCCAAGTATCTTGATTTCTTTTTAGAATTAATTTTGTATTTTGGCCATTGTGGGATTGCGCCTATTGTTGGTTCCCCGCGCCAGGGTTAATGCGCGTCGCAATACAAGTGTTTTGAAAAAGTTATTAATATGAGCTTACATATTTTGGATGTTACTCCTATGTTATACATTTTGAATTAATTTCCATTTTGACCAGTGTGAAATTGCGCCAATGGTTCGTTCCCCACGCTAGAGTCTATTCACGTTCCTACACCAGTATTTTCAGATAATCCATTGCTTTGAATATGAACATTTTGAGAAGACTCCAATACTTTCTAACCAACGTTTCATTTGAGCTATGCGGGTCGGCCTCTAAATATTAAATTTGTTTTTGCATTTCGGATATTTGGTCGAAATAGTCCGTCATCCTAGCATCCCAAAGTTTTTGCATTTCTTGTAATAATTTTTATGCATGTTTTACATAATAATGAATTTCACATGATAATATAATATAACTAACACAATACTTTTCTTGTCGTATTACTA
>JASANE010001577.1:0-15957 GCA_030248225.1 Trileptium ribeirensis
CCCGATCTCTTAGATTGTCAAAGGCCTCCTATTCCCGGACGGTCTAAATTTTGAAATCCCAATGGGGAAATGGGGAGAGGTAGTCGAGTTCCGTTCAAATTCCTTATTTTAGCGCCAATTAAAGGCTCTTTCCTGTTCTCTTCTAAATTTGAACCTTCGCCGTAGTCAAACGTCCTGAGTACCTGAGTGAGTCCGTCCCACATGCTATACAATCATTATAAAACATGCAAGGCATAAAAATAATGGCAAAAAACGCGTTTATAACAGCATAGATACACCAAGACAGCAATATTACCAAAACAATTACCAACGACCATGGCACCCGGCAACACATGAAAACTTGGTTCCCGTAACTGTGTCTAGTTCGATTTAAGGCGCGTTCAGGCCATTTTGACGCCGAAGTCATGTAAAATAAACGTAACGGGCCGGAACGAGCCTGTTACACATCGAGACCGACGTTCTTCGCCAAATTGATTTCATAGACGTTATTGAAGATTTTGCGTCCGCGAAGGCCCGGAAGCACGCAACGTATTAATGCTGCATTAAATACATATGCCTGTTTTGTTTTCATTGGAAGTTTTTTCTGCGATGTTTTAATTGAAACGGGGCGAGCGAAGCGAATAGAGTTTCCATATATGAGGTGGACAAGTAAAAATGTATTTATTTGTCCCCTTGTGACCGGCAAAACGCACAAGTAGTAGGAGGTAAGGGCACCTCAATTTTTGTATTTTGAGCAGCTGCCGGGCCACTTTTGCTGGGATGCGTCCGAGCCGTTAATTGCTTAATCCGAGCCTTCTCGGGTTGACAAACTATGCCGCAAATTAGGTTGTATGTTGCCATTGCATATTATCACTATTAATGCAAAAATTACATATTTTGCGGATGCCTGGGTGCTTTCACTTGCCTGTTTTGTCAAATTTCCTGGAAATCTCCTATTCTCAAGTAATTTTACAAACTCAGCGGGTGATAGAGTTTTTATAAAATTTACATCTAATATAATAGTTTGGCCTGCGAACACTTGACGATATCGAATTCGATTTTCGAAACAACTTGATTGCCACCATTTTTTTCTAAAATCGCATGGATAAATCGGAAATTTATAAGTTTTAGCAAGTCTTGTTTGCTATCTATGAAATTGATGTTATGCGCCGAGCATTGCTGAATGAATCATTGTTACAAGTGCAAATCGAGTACTACTGGTGATGTGACACCGACACCGGTATGGCAAGCCAGGAAAGAATATTTGTTACTAATTGGGGAAATTTATGTCGTTATGAACACAGACAGCACACAACAGGAGTAGCATAAACATTATTATTTTGTTAAATCCCGCTCTAGTTAAAGTATGGGCACAGGAATAATCGAACACCGGTCTTGCACAAGCGCAGTGGACGTGCTAAACAAACTATGTCATCGACTCATGGGAAGCAGTAAATAATTGGAGATTTTATTTTATCCAGAGAGTTGAGGCTTCAAAGCGGCTTGATGATCACCGCAAGATGGACCTTTCGTCGGCAATCGTCTATTACTGTGCCAATTCAAATTTTGCAGCGTTAAATCCGTATCTAGGATTTGTAGGTTGTGAATATGTCAAACTGAAAGAAATTGTTTCGTTTTTTATATATCACTTTTACTTCAGAATGAAATGATAGCTGGCGTTTGTGAACTCAGTATAATTTGTGACGACGTACTTAATTTACAGCCATACCTAATAGGGCATCCTCCAACATGGTTGGATAGATAATAATCAGCAGAAACTTAACTTAATACAACAAAGTGACATATACAACGTAAAACTAAATTCAGTAATATACATTTGATTGAAATAAAAGACGGTACAAAATCAGTGAATTTCCAATAGTAAAACTGCGAATTAATAAAAATGACTAACAGCTGTTTTAAGCATATCCGCTATTGCTGTCATTGAACCTATATTTCTTAAGTTAAGAAGACATCATTTTCCGGTGAAATGGTGTGATATAAAATTTACGGTAACGCTCAAAAGCAAATATGCCCACGCGTAGCATCTACACTGCGTAATACCGGATGCTATATGGGGCACCATGAACATAGCTATATGTCTAGATATGCCTATTGTATTTTACTGTTGCTTTCAAGCACACCTTACAGAAACACATTAAACAAAGAGTGTGAATCACATCACGGTGTCGCTGACACCATACATTTTCGATAATTTTATTGCATGGGTCTACAACATTATTAGAAACTCTATACTCCTCAAATAAATCTTAATTGTATACAATCTTAAACTACAGCTAGAAACACTGAGGCGTTTAAGCTACCTTACGGTCAGTGCTAATTACACTCAGGATAGCGAATTTTATATGGTATATTCTTTATAACGTAAGCGACTGTTTATGATTTAAAATAAAACATTTCAAATTCGAAGTGAATTAATTTACAATTAAAGTCATATCACTAGAGCCAGTAAGCAACGTCAGAAGTATTTCGTATAAAAAAGAATACACAACAAGGTCCGAGGTCCCAAGAGAGCGAAGCTGGGCGTCTTCAGGGGATCGGGTGGGGTTACGGCGCCTTAGGTGCCCATGCTTTCGAGGCAATCGACCGACTTGCTAGAGGGAAGGGGTTAACACTTCGCGCCTCAATGGAATTCGACCTTTTAGCGGACTCCATCTGACGCTTGATAACTCGTACCCCAAGTTTCGAATGCTCTTCTTGGCAGCTTCCAAGCGGCAGGTGGTGATAAAAGACGCGCCATCCTTACGGAACCCGCCAGGTTTCATGCGCAGCACATGACCAAATTGTTTTCTACGTTTCGCTTGCATATAGGAGGCAAGACAAGACGGCCGCTTGGAAGTCTTTTAGCTACGTTTGCAGCGTAACGCCTCTGCGTGATCACATGCGTTTAAGGCACGCGAAAGGTCGAGTTGCCTTAGCAAGTCTATTGGCGATCTAAGACGATGTCCCACCTGTACCATTGACCATTGATTATGGAAACTCATCCATCACTTCAAGCTGTTGGCCGTCCACCTGGAGCACGTGCTTGCTCAGCAACTCCGGATTACCTTGGTCTATATTTAGACGAACCCGTTTAGCCAAAGCGTTGAGCCTCGTTACCATTGACTGTAGCGCAGCGGACGAGTTGACTAGCAATACTAGATCATGGGCGTAATCCAGGTCGTTGACTTTGAAACGTCAGCGAGAACTATTCTATTGTCCGAAATATAAAGGCTGTTTTTACTGCCCAGTCCACGGCGCAGCTGAAAAGCGTGGAAGACAATATAAAACCTTGCCGTACACCGGTCTTTGTAGAAAACGCCGCTGTGGCAGAGTTGTAGCCACGTAACGGCTTCAGCGCTCCTGTACATCGTCCTAATAATCGGAACCAAATTATTAGGAAAGCCATCTGCCCCCATAATTGCGAACAGTGATTTGCGGTCGTTTGAGTTGCAGGCAACTCGAACGTCGACAAAACCCAATAGCGTACAGCGACGAAATCCATGGCGTGTCTGCAGTAGCTGTCAAAAGGTGCATTAATACAAATATACATATTGTACATGCTGACGTTCGCGGTCTCAGGTGGGTAGGCGGGTCGGTGGGGTGGGGTAGGTCGTCTCACGGGTGGTAAAGGCCATTGGGGAGGTCGTCAGGGGCGGTGGTGGTGATAAAAAGTGGACGACCTCCGTCTCCCATTTCAGTGGTAGGGGGATAGGGTGTGCGGAACCTCAGGTAGGGTGGTACCGTTAGGGGGGTAGATGAGCGCTTCGGGGAAGGGGTTCGAGGCCTCGGTGAGGTTGCCTTTCTGAACTCTTGCTTTGACATATGTATGATATATATTGGCGTACCAGAAAAAACTTCTGACTATCCGGTTGGACGATTAAGAAATGGGCTCGCGGCAAAACTATACGCCATACTTTTTAGCGATATATAATATGGTGGTCGTCATGTCCAAAATGGTGATATTGGCCGACAGCGTATGAAATCAAAGATGACTCATGCAGGGGGAAATGCGTAGGCGACCCGGTAGGAGGGTGATTTTAAGAATTCTTTATGTCCATAACCATGTTTTACTCATAGTCAAATTTAAATTTTCTCGATGATTTTTTCCGAAACTACGAATAAGTCAATCGTTTCACAAACGTTATGTACAGTTTTTAATAATTTTGTTAAGTGAAAAATTGTTTTGTTGACGTTTTGTACGCGGTGTTACATTGCAACAATTGTCGAATGCGCTCGCTCATCATTGCATTAATATTATGCGTTAAAACTAAATTTGAAGTTTATAAGTTGTATATGCAAAAAAGACAGTCGTTTCTTGTGTTTTTATTTGCAAATACTGCCAACAGTGAGATTGCCAATCGTACAATCCCCAATCTGAGTTGGAGGAAAAATTGTTTACTAGAAAAAATTCGGCATAGAGATAGTCCAGAGTAAGGCGAATATAGTTCCCTAGCAGCAATAGCCAAGGTATCGACGGCATACGTGGACTGTAAGCTCGCCCCCGAGATGTTGGGACATATGCTAAGCCTAGACCCAGCATATGAGCCTTAATCCATATCCTTATCTTATGTGAGCTTTAGCTAAGCTCCCTATGCCTCGTCCGACCGGCGTACCTTTACACCCATGGGTCCCTCACAGTTTTTGAATGAATTTCTGTCTAGAAAAGAAGTACTGTAAAGGCCTTGAATTTTGCTAATTTTCCATATTTTTGCTAAAATTCTCCCCAATTTTTTTATTATTTGTGTTAAATTATTTACCGAATTTTTCTCGGTTTTGCGAAATTTCACAATATTTGCAGCGAACATTCAGTTTGGGAAGAGGCAGCAGAGCCCCAGGGGATCCCTAACATCATAGTTCAGGGGGCACATCATAGTTCGGGGAACTTCACATACAAGTGCCGGCTCTGAACGCCATAATCCTTGTTGTTTTTTCTAACTTTTGGGTGGTGTTCACATTTAACATATAGGGTCGTCTTGGATAAACAAGCGAAAGATCAGGTATATTGTCAGTTGTCGATGTGAGTTTCTTCAGTTGCACGAGCTCAGTTCATGGGAAGGAATTACTTTAACACAACGGCTGTCGTGTCAATCGGGAGCAGCAATATACTTTCTACGTTGTTTTAGGCTAGACCGTTACAAACACATCCCTAAAGCCCTTTCAAGTACTAACAAGCAAAAACTTTACTGGGATGGGACAAAGACATCTAGCTATAAGGTGCAGGAGATAATAAGCTGGGTACGTCATTCTGGGTTAAGATTGTTAACTCGGTCCTAAATCTATAGATCTATGGCTTTTTACCAACAAAACACTATAATTAAGCGTTGCCAATTCTTTATGAAGTACTCATTATTTTTTGGTTTACCTACATATCCTTTTTTGCTAATAGTTCCACATTGCACTGTGCAACGTTCATCATATTATACGCTACGACCTGATTTGACACCAGCGCTGCTTCTCATCCTGAGCTTACCATTGCTAGCAGCAACATTTTTCATTTTTTGTGTACGTACTAATCTACTCGACTATCGGTTTAAAGCTGTTAATAAGTTCACGAAGTGAATTTTTCTAAAATTTACACAATTTGATTTTAAATGTTCAGATGAATGGTCCTGCAAATTCTGATAATCACTTTATGATGTTTGATCAAACGATGCTCTAGATAAGGAAAAACGCTGTAGAGCTTTACAACAAAAGTAATCACAGCTGGGTTTACCCCAGGAAATGTAAAATGATTAACCCAGCCCATATCACTTTTAACCCCTTTGTGTGTGACTTTTACTACGGAAATACCCACAAGTTGTAAATAGTAAAGTCAATAACGATACCCATCAACAATGAATCATAAATAGATTATGATACTGCTAATTGGTAGATACATGATACGCCAGAAAATCTACAAAATTTATATAAAATTTTGACCGTTTCACAAACTTATAAAATTAATTACTTGGCTTATGTTCAGAATTCAACAGTAGATGCAATGATTCGTAAACTTCGGCTGGTTTAGGTAAAATAATTTGCGTATTAATATTTGGGTCTGTTACAGGTAATAACAGCTATTAATTATTCCTTTGCTGCTGCGTGTCCTTTGTGCAAACTGAACAATTTACTGTAACAATCTTTATGATTTTTCAGGGGTTGAACGCATTAAAAAGAATCATGAAATACGATGTAAACCATGATGCAACTGGTCTGGCTAGAAGTATATAGGTTTTGCGCATAGCTGGTTTTTGTTTACATACGGGTTCCTGTTAATACTGCTACGGCTGTTATTTATATTATATCCGTTCCAGTTTATTACCGTTTGTATGAATGTAACATTTCTAACATCTTTGACAAACGCGCACATGTTCAATCGACCCGCAGTGTCAAGAAGGACACCTTAATGAAAACGTGGTCTAATGGCTCAGCGTGTCGTATTACCAGTTGAGGTTTGGTGTTCAACTCTCGCTCGGCACTTTTTTTGCGTTTTAGCAAATATATGGGCTCGTGACATGTAGACATAATCCGTGTAATATAGTACTAATTACTAGGTAAATTAAAAACACCTCGCCATCATTTAGTCTCTAGTATTAATGTGGAATAAATAAATGTCGTATTTATAAGTTAAAATTAATGCAGGTTCATTAATATTACCGGAAAATCATTAGGAACTTGGATAATTTATATATTATACATAGCAGGCTTTGAATTAAAATGTCAGATCCAATACTGGCGACAGTATTGGTAACTTACACTCACATAACTTATATTATAAGCTACATAATACTAGCATATCCGTTTGTTAAAAAATTTTCCAGAGGGCATAAACAAAGGCTATTTGTTTTGTCTGGAGATGTGACATGATGAATTACACGGTTTAAACGGGGATTATGCAATTGTCAGAATTCAGTTTTTTAACGTAAAGCGCTGAAACAGTTGATAAATTGCTCTGAAAATGTACGATTTTGATTGACATTAAACCAATTTATAGGCAAAATCAGATTTGTCAAATATTTAGCGTCGGAGTGGGTGCTCTGAAGGTATCTTGTCAATTTTGAGCATGAGCTTGGTGGTTGACCGATGAAAACACAAAAATTTTCCAAAGAAAATTAGGCTAGACGGAACCCAAAATTTAGTGAGGAACCGCGACCTGTTTTGTACTACGCGGAACTGAAAATACAATAAAATCCCAGGCCGCACATCTGTTCTATTTGAAGAAGTCAATAATAGTTTTATGTGTAATGTGTATATGAAATATCCGAAATTAATGACCTTAAGACAGGTGGCCGCGACGATATTCCGTAATCAATACGATGCAATGATTATGTAAAACTTAAACTAAATATTGTTAATTAAATATAGGATACATGGCAAAATGTTTTCGAAATACAGTGGAAACCCAAACGGCCTAGCGAAATATCTAAAGTTCTTCTTACAATACATATTTTTAGCGAAATTACGACAATTAGTAGTAATTAGAAACGACATTTTATATCACCTATTCATTTTTTACAATTTTTAGCAGCACTCGATATTTATAGGACTCCACTTCTTTGAATTTATATAATTTATACAAATTTTGCGGTTTAAGAAGATGGCTAACTCGAAGTTTTCATCACTATTGATTATTGCATGTTTTTCTTGCATCTGCAACGACATTTCATATTGTCAAGAAGAAGGAGCACCTTTAGCAGCCAGTGGGGGTGGAGGAACAGCTGCTGGTAGTGGAGGAGGTCTGGATGTATTTAAAAGTGTCTTCGGACTCGTTGACAAACTGGGTGGTAGTGGTGGTGGTATTCTTGGTGGCCTGGGACGTAATTCGGAAAAATACACGATTCGTTACTTAACTGAAGGACTATATGGTCGTGAGATAAACTCCCGTTCACGAAAGTCTGGAAAGGCGACGGTCGATAGCGGCAGAAGTGATCTAAACAATGGGCCAAGTAAGACTTTCAACATATAATCGTCATTTATTTTACATCGTCTGAATCTGAATATAAATTGCAGACTGCGGTACAGTTTTCGACAATAATTGGAGTTATTTTGGAATAAAATGATTGTGAATTATTTTCGGAGATTTGCAGTTGTTGTAGCTAAGTTCGTTTATGAAGATTAACAGACTTTTTAAACTTATATATACTTAGTATGGCGTGATCACTCTACGGCAAAACGTCATTGTCTTGAGATTAGCAAATCCTGCACTATTTAAAACTGCCGCCGTTACCGCATCCAATGTTCCACGCGGGTTGTCATGCAGACTCGACATATTGTGTCAGCCGCCAGAAACAAGACTGCAAATTAATAGTAACAATAATCGACACTATATATAGATACCGAAATCACAAAACAACTAGGCTTAGCCGTAGAGTAACCGCGCCATACTGAGGCGCCGTCTATATTGCATCCCATCCGATCCAACACGACTAAACTCTATATTAACGCTCATCGATTTACGTGTGTATGTATATGTATTTTTTCACAGCGCATCACCTGATTGCAATCCGAAAAAATTGTGTATGCTATTTCGCATTGGATAAGATTCGATTGGGTCGAATGCTGTGTGCGCACTCTATATAAAGTGTACGAGCAATTCGGACCGATTTGCATTCTAACGGATGCAGTGTGAACACGGCCTAAGCATAAACTTAAAAGGGCTGTTAATCTATATGAACTAACTTAGCCACAACAGTTCTAAAGCTTCGAAATTAATATCGCAATTAGTATGCGTATAAATGTTATTTGTCCAACTGCTGTTGTATATATTTGCAACTATTATTAATACAAAATTCAATAGTAATCAGTATTGTATCGCACTTGGAACAACTTTATTATACAATGCATGAAGCATAAAGTTTGAGACAATATTGATACAGTAGCTATTAATTAACTATTATTCTGCTGAATGTAGTGACCCTACAATATAGCTAGAGGTAAGTGTTTAGACTCTAGGCTCGGCTCAGCTCGGCTCTGGAACCAAGTCAAGCTAGCTTTCACGCACAAACAGCCGACTACAGCGAGTCGAGCTAGAGCCTAAGTTCTGTCTGTTGGGGCCGAGTTTAGTAATAGCAACCATAACATAGTGATTATCGTCTTTGACACAAAAATCTTGTTTTCGGTGCCTTATGCAGTTGCTGATTCTAATTGCTGGTCAGAGAGGATATATATTAATCCTGCAGCCGCCTTATCTTGGGTGACATGTGCTGTGAAAGTTGATATTTATTACATTTTGGCGATCATCTTGTTATAAAGACGGCAACAACCAAATCCGGCATTATTTTCATCTAAAATTCGCCATTGTTTAATCCACAATCATAAAAACGGATATACATATAAATGCTTTTAATTTTATTTGCCTACTGTTAAACACAATTTATGCCAAAAAATTAGTGTTTATATACCATAGCCGTTGTTGTAACAGAACTGTGCCATTAGAAACAGGATAATACATTATGCAGTAGAATAATTTTATTTAGTAATGCAAGTAATTTATCTCTTGGAGTACAAGTTTTCTGGAAACAGCATTGATATCGTGAAACAGATGTTAAAAAGCCTGTCATATATAGAAAATGTTTTCGTAGGGCAGCGGCTATAAATTGCAAATACCCGAAGATGCTACAAAAATGATTAATGGCTGTTATTATACAAAAGATGATCACGAAACGTTTAAAACGGACCAATAGTGTTATGGTTAGCACGTCTCCTGTGCACGATAAAGTCTTAGTTGAACAGACTTTACAAATAATTATTGTCAATAATTGTGAGTCTACGGCGCACTCTGTCAGGTTTGGTATACCAACATAAAACAGTAGAAGAAACGTTGACGGTATTTGTTTGTAAATTATAAGTTGTTCATTCTAAAATTAGAAAATTTTTCTCTAAATCAGATAGGACACATTTTTTATCGTTTTTGTCGTACTGGTAAAATTGGCACGGATAACTTTCGAAAATGTGACAAAAATTCGGACAAATATTTTGATGGATATTTTTGGGCAATCCTCGAACTCCCTCTCAGCTTCCACCCCTGTCCCTCTGGCCACCATTGGAGATGTCGGTTGCGTTTTAGTAAGAGACGCGCCGCGGAGAAGGCCGATAAACTCACAACAATTGCTAATAACCGCATGAACTGCAGTACGCAATTCTTTGCGTAGAGGTATATACATTCCGGTCCAAAACCAAAAGCAAGAATAAGAGGAAGCGTTACTTCCGTGTCATACTAGCAGACTCTTAGATCAAACACAATCCACCATCTGAACACGTAATAAAAAAAGTAGCTAGGTAATCAGCAAGCCATACTAAATAAATAAAACTCAAACGTAAAGTATTAGTGAATACTCTTCACAAGCCGAACTCAACGAGATCTGGATCAGAACTGAACACAACTTGGGGGAACCATATAATAAGATATTCAGTAAAAAAGATTGGAAAAATGGGATTTTAGCACCGGACCCCTTGGTAGCCTACTAAACCCCTGACAGTAACCACCAAAAATCGCCGGTTAAACACGTAAACAATATGCCAAGCGATTAGCTAGGTAACCTTCTGGATTAAAACACACAATAATAAAAGAAAACATGTAGCAATTGACGATGTAATCCAAGCCGCTTCCACTTCGAGAACACAACCTAGATTGATTTTAAAAACTGAAATTAAACTTGATTAAATTGTACATATGTAACAAAATTAAATTTTAATTGTACATTAAATTTAAATTGTACATATACAACTAAATTAAATTGTACATTAGCTAATAATAAGACGAGTGAACTTTATGCGAATGAGTTAACGAAAATAAATAAAATTTGAGATTTAGGACACCCAAAAATTTAGCACCCATATGATAATAAATTTTGTGTGAAGGAATTTTTGAATTTAAAAAGTAAAAATTAAGCCCTTGCGCCCATGGTAGCCTACTAGACCCCTGACAATAAGTAAGTTTTGAAAGTTGTTATAACTATAGTAATTCTAAAATTTTCTTTAATATTAATAGCTAACTAATTTCTTGCTGTATAACTAACCTTCACAACTAACCTTAATAATAATAATAATAATAATGTGAGGTTCCCACCAACCACCCGGCGAAACCAGCTCGGCATTCCTGTGTAAAAACCGGGGTAAAGTACTTTTATATAAAGGTCTTAGATTAAATACTTAGTTGACATTACTATCTTTGCAACCTTTACTAAGAGCCCTGGAAGACAGTATAATTAAGGTAAACTAACTTTAACTACACAATCGGTATGCCAAGCTGACTTCAATTTTTTTTAGTTTATTTCACTGCCTCATTACGAATCACCCCTCATAGGGTTTAGGAGCACAAGTCTATTAGACACTTTGCCGCACCCCTTTCAACGAGCGTTTCAACTGGTCAACTGTTAGTGACTCAACACATGAACTGTCTAGTTCATTCCAGTATCGGATCACCCTGGTTGAGAAAAATGTTTCCGGGCGTTCGTTCGACAGGACTCAGCATAAAGTTTCCGCTCATGCCTTCGGAGACGACGGTGAGGTATCTGGAAGAACTGATCAGCAGTTAGGCAACTGTTTCCGTTCACAATCTTGAAAGCATTGATCAGATCGATAGTCTCTCTTCGTTGAGCAAGTGTTGAATTACAATTCCATTGAATGTCTTCAGCTAATCGCAGGCATCTATGTTGGATCTTTTCCAATCTGTGGATGTTCATCGTATATCGCGGAGACCATACAGCAGCTGCAAACTCCAGTATTGGCCGGACCAGTGATTTATACAACGGCATTATGACATCCTTCGAACGGGAAGCAAAGGTTCGTCGACTTTAGCTTAAGCTAAGACTAAGGCTTAGGCTTAGTATATCGAAAACAGCATAGCATGAATTTCACTTCCGCCCCAAAAGGTTACATTGGCCCAACTATACATCATTGAGCGTTAAAACTTTTTACGTAAAGCGTAATAATACTATAAAAACTTTTGGCGCATAGTTTTTTTACATATTCGGTTTCAAATTTATGTAGGGAGATATGCCTCGTGTTAAATGTATAAAAAATGAACGAACAAATTTAAAGCCCTTGTCACAAACAAAAATTTATATAGCAAGCAGATAGAATATATTGAAGAGTCGGCCCATGTCAACTTTAGGTGCCGGACGTTATGACGTTATAAAAAAGAACAGCTTAGAGCGGGGCGTTCTGGGAGTGGCAGCCCCCCTACTTAAGCCTAGGCTTAGTACATGGCTTATATACAAACCTTAGCTTAGGCTCGGGACGGAAGTTAAATGCATGCTTTGCCGTTTTCAATATGCTAAGTCTATGATTTGCTTTTAGCATAAACTAAGATCCCTATATGACCCATATACTTAAACCTAAAACCAAATCGTGTGGCTTTCCCTTTTAAGCTGTTTTTTGCTAATGATAAAACGTCCGGCACCTAAAAACTGACATGGTTCAAGAGAAGGATACCTGCCATAGCGAAGCACCATATTTCTTATGGTACTAAGTACAAACATACGTGTTCACAAGAATGGAGAGGGGATTGCCCTTTGAGGCTGATATCGATCATCCCCCACCCCCAACCAACCCTTCTCCCTGCTCCGAAAATGTGTAGAAAATTTTGGCAAAAAAGACAAAAATTGGAAGAAAGTTAGCAGAGATTTAGGGAAAATTAGCAAAATCAGGATGAAATGGCAAAAACAGAAAATTTGAGTACCAAATAGTTTCGAAAATTTCTCGCTCCCTGGCGAACGGCGAAGGCATTTGGAATTGACTTACCGGTCGACACGAAGTGAACTTCGGCTCATGCGAAACAGAAGTTGATTGTTTAGGTTCTAGGTTCGCTTCCCACGTTTACGCTCAAATTATAGCGAGCTACCACAACACAATGCGTACACCGTGTGATCAAACAAGATTTTATAGATTCAACGTACTAAATTGCAGATCATTTATTTCACTCCTCATACCAGACATCACACAGCTTTGACACGCTAATACACAGACAGCACAAAAAGGTAAACTGCTGAACCATAGTTCTTCTAAGGTGATTGGAATAAATGAACCAAACTGCGCTGCTTAAGAATACCTCAAAGTCTTCTTTCTGATGTTTTACAAAAAACTAAAATATTTTAAATTGGCAACAAGAGCAGCTGTTGCAGCTGGCGTTGCGTTTACAATGTGGATATAATTCTATTAAAACGATCATGTCCATAATATTTTGCTGTTACATGGGACTACGACGAGATAGAGACGCGTGGAAAACAGTACTTCTTGCTGCAGTCGTACAGTCCATGTCTGCACCCATGTCCAATATTGGTTGCCATGCCAGGATGCCACAAAAAATGCAAATGCATTTTCAGAGTGAAAGTGACCTTTATGGTCACACCATTGGTTTAGCAGTAACTGTTGTTAATGGAAATATTTCTATAAAATTTTAGTATTGAGTGCAACTGAATGTTGTTCTCGACAGTAAGGAAATTATTTCTTAAAACAAATTAGTACATATGTGATAACGGTGACGCAGCTGCATGGCGCAACTTTCTAACACCATGCCCATACGACCCCGGCTATCGTAACATCAAGGGCAGACCGTGAATGCTAAAATTTGACCCTATTCTTGGTCAGACCCAAGAAGCTACGGAGCTTAGCAGGCCGCAGGCGCGCTTCACGGGGTGTGTTCGGACCCCGCCCGATTGGTCGCGCACGTGTCTAGTCTCTGGTATGATTTCTCAGGTCCCCCAGGGAGGCTTGCACCGACACCTGCTCACAGGTCATGGAGCCTAGCCGCTATTCCCTATCTTAAGCTCATCTTAAGTTGTTTAATTCTAATTAGTTTGTGTTACAAGCTAGAATGAAAGACGAAAATGTCCTTAGGAATTTGACTCTCACGTTGATTTGCCTAATTAAGATCTCGATATGCTCGGTGCTAGAGCATTGTAGCCTTTGTGGCCCCCACAGGGTTTCGACAAGCCCTGGAAGTTTAATGTCGGATAATCATTGGCGTGGCCTGCTCCTTTAAATAGATTCTATGCGGACGAACTGGTACCTTGACCAGTGGAAGTTCTGGCTTATTAGAATATAGTGAATTCCTGGCGAATTTTGGGTCATTGTCATGAAAGAGTTAAACTTTGCTTGTGTTTTCCAATTATTTCGTTCCCTAGTTCCAGTAACAAAACGAAAGTGAAAGTGTCAGAAGGCCATGCACGCCAGTGCTTGTGACATTCTCGCCCACAAGCCATGGCGAGCAGTGCCTGCTCGTCCAAGTGGATAAACCAGAAAAGTCCCTATCGTCTCGGCAGAAGTAAGGCTGTACTCGGTGCTCATAATACAAAGTTTATTCACAGGATCAAAATTTATCGTCGGGACGAGTGTTTCCGAACGACTATCGGGACGACCTAAGTGAATCAGATCGGGGAAGCTTAGCAGAAACCTGCGGAGGCCGCTCCGGTGTAATTGGCTAGGGGCACTGTACGGTGAGAAAAACCAAAACAGGTTCAGAGCGTATAGATATCCGCCAGTTCGCGGACTAGGGGCGGTTATCCCTGCTTCGTCTCGATGCTAGCGATGCTTCAGCAATAGGGCGCATGAAGCAGGGGCCCTAGAGTGCTTTAGAAAATGCTCCTTAACATACTAACGCAAACATACGGTGACCGACACTAAACTAGGTTAAGGGAAAGAAGAAGAGTGAAAACGGGGTTTGGACCTGCGAGAGCTCTACTCTAACAACACTACAATACGGTGGTCCGGTGGTTACTCGAGACAGATCCGACTGTTATGCCTACAGACTAATTTATGATATCGCCTCCGATGAATTTGCCTATTTAAGGTACGACTGACCGGACGGGGAAGGGGGGGGCGGAATAATTCATCAAATTCGCAGCGGTGGGATTTGGTCGCGGCGTAAAAACAACACTAAGCGGTTTCCTGAACGATCTCTGGGCCGACCCCAGGGACAAGCCTGGTTATTTAGCCGTTTACCTCGGCTTCTCGGCCAAATTCCTAGTAGACACGGTGGGGCGCGGCAGACGAGCCATGTGCGCCCCGTCAGTCGGTCACCCTGCCTTATTTCCTGACCTTGGGGACGTTTTCTATTATAGGGGCACGGGGCGGTCGGCCCCGAACGCCTCTGTGTCTTTTCCTTTTTCTTTCGTCGTTTTCTCTTCGCCTCTCCCTATCGACAATCTTGTCGTCCTATTACACTACTGTATACAGTGTCTCAACTGCACTGTTGAGCAGTTGAGTTAACACCGACTTATTAGTCGATGTTATTACATCTATGTGGCTCAGTGGTTAATTAAGACTTATGAAACTGCAGCGGGCATAAATTCCCCATGCAGGATCGAATCTCAGTGCGAGAATAATGAAAGGCGAACTGACAAGAAATGCAAGCGGGGCAAACATAGTACATAGCCTAACGGGCAACTCAGGATAAATAGTGAAATCTGGCTAAACTCAGCGATCAACTCGCTTCAGAAAGAAAACGGGGTTTTGCACTTGCTCGGTTTGGGGCCTAAATGGCAGAAGCAGTTGGTGAGTTTCATTACTGGGGCGAGGGATAAACTTTTTTCTATTTTGGGCGGCGGACAGAAGGTCTCTTCGCACGGACACTAACTAATCGTGACGCTCGGGCCTGTTGTCAGCGTATTTAACTATGTCTCATTTTTGGACATTGGTCTCGAGAGAAGACCATGTCATTACGCTATAGTGAACACTCTTAAACTTAATAGGTTTTAGCAGAGTGAGCTTGGGGTGCGAGTAGCGGCGTTTCCATTACAAACTGTTTGCACGCGGCACGAAATAGGTCTGGTGGAATTTTCTCGATGGCTGGGGGCATCGTCCCACCGGCCGTTTATCATGTTCTTTCGGGGCGGGTGTCATCGCTTAGCATCGCTTTCGCTCAGTCGTTCCTAATGAAACTTGTATTCAAATGAGATGCCTACCAAATTCGCCAAAATGCCCTAAAGCCAGAATCAAACAATTGAAACGAGATGATTCCTAGACAACATTCCGCGTAACAGTAAACACCTTAAA
>JASANE010001578.1:0-74654 GCA_030248225.1 Trileptium ribeirensis
ATTTGCCGCCAGAGCGTCTTCTTCAGGTTAGAAAATAAAAGTTGCTTCATTTTTATTGTCTGAATAGTGTTGATCAATAATCTGCGGAAATAATAATCGCCGCAAATTTTGTCTGTGACTTTTGACTCTTTAATCCAAATTTTATTACCGGTATAAGCGATAGTCAATAAATGTACCGTGCCGGTTGTAACATTATCTATCATTGGGGTGCATGTGCTACTGGTGTCGGAGCTGCAATTGTATATCTGTTGCTAGCATCTGCTCTTGTACTTATGAAAATAGACGATCCATTGGATGCTGCTGCAGGTATTGCATTTGTGAGCCGTTATGATTTAATTAATCTAATTATGTGTGAATAACTTAAAATAACATATTTTCAATTTATATATACATGTAAAATAACTAGTACGTATTTTATTGTATTCCGTTTTTTACTTCTGGTATAGGTTCACATGTGGTTTACATACTGGGCGTCAAACATTTTCAAAATAAAATGGCAGCTTCCTATAGAAGAAATATTTTTAGAGCACTCGGCATATGCCTTTGTTAATAATAGAACGGACTTAAGAAGCACCCGAACTTTAATCTGAAACAGCGGGATGACCAGACAGGGCAATACCACACAGGTTAGCAAGCATTGTCGATGAAAAATTGGTTTTTGCCAATCTTAACGTATTTGGCAAAAACTAAGTTGTTGTTGCCATTTAATATTTATATATCTCACATTGGGAATTGCTGTATCATATTGGGTCACATTTTGGCAGAGTATATATGCTATGTAAGACGAATTCTAGTTCCTTCTTGGATCATATTAGGCAAACAGTACGATCCGACTTGTAAAATTCTACATAGTCATCATTTAAAGATATTTGTAGATACCAGAGATAGAATTGGGTTACCTACACGCGACCCGGTGAGCTGGGCGGCTAGGTGACAAGGTGACCCGGTTGGGTTAGTAACGCGGTGACTCGGGTGCGTACAATTGTCATTTTTGCCATGCTATATGCATATTTGGTTTTCTAGAATGTATCGCAAATACTGTTTCTGGTGCTCTTCTAATACCATGTTTGAGATTGTAAAACTGGCATTTTTATTTGTTTCGTGGTGTCTCTGCCAATACTTGCGCATTGTTGTCCGGGCTGTACGACGAGAACTTCACCCACACAGGCAACCGGCCCGACCCCAGCCATCCACCTTGGCGGGAGCATCCTTTCATTAGTTGATGAAACATGTCCTGAGCCCATCGATTACAATCATATTCTCTGCGAAGCAAACATATATTTGAAATCCCCGTGCAATGAATCTAGGTTATGCCAAGGTAATATCTTGGTTCAAACCAGGGTTGGTATTTTGTGCATGATGTTAATGGTATTCCAAAGATTAGGCTTAATCTTAACTTACGGTAAGATAAATGGGAAAAGGCCGGCATCTAATGGTAAAAATCCGGAATCACTGCTGATTTTACATTGTTCGTACATCAGATTTATATTATCCATCAATTGAAACAATGAAAAATATTGAACTAACTGAATCTCAAACCCACACCTACATAAAAACACAATAAACTGAGATGGATGCCTTCAACACACACTTTCACAGCATATTGAAGCTACGACGACGTCAGCAATAATCAAAAGACTGATTGTGTTAGCTATGGATTTACAAAGTTAGTAACCTGCTGACGGGCGTTTGGCTATATTTTAGGATTGTAATTAAACCGGATCACGGGTCAAGGCGTGTGACCCGGTGACCTGGTTTACTTGTGTCCCGGTCAAAAGTGGTGACCCAAGTGATCCGGTTTCATCTCTGGTAGACACTATAATCGTACATGCTCATAGGATGGCAGGGGTAACCACCATTCAGGTCCGGACTCACCCCTGAGCCGAGCCGAGCGGGCCACGATATCTGATGAGTGGAGCAGACTCATTTCTTAAGATTTGTCTGTTTAAGAGCCGAGCCGAAATGAGTCTATTGTGTCTGAAAAAGCTGTGATCGGTCCTTAAAAGCACTTTTATGAAATAACGAACATAATTATAACTGATGCATAATACAGCAGATAGCGAACAGCACGAACAGTCGACATTACTTTAGCTCTATTCTTACAAGCTCGTTTGTTAGTTATGTGTTTTCTCTACGTCTATTGGATCGCAAATTTTTATTATTAGAAGACTATTAGAATTTTATCACTGAAGATAATTAGAGCCGAGCCGAGTCGGACATGGTTCGTGAAGAGTCGAGCCGAGCCAGAGCTTGAAAATTCCTTAATAAATAAAAGAAGACTGCGTTTCAACGTTAACATTGTTTACAAAATTAATTCGTGATAGTGATGTTGTAACCGCTATTTTATATAAATTGTTAGGGAAACACAAATGGTGTATTATTAGTGTAAACTGTTCGCTGCTGAAAACAAGCAACACTGTTCAATGAAATTTTTCAGGCGAAATGGCGCGTACCTTGGGTCCATAATTGAAATAAATACAGATTTGACGCGTCACCAGAAAATTTCAACGGTGGGTCAGCTTACTCATTACGGGGTCAATTCAAATGATGCTCTGACAATAGCATTTTTAAAAAAAAATTGTTGTCGTTGTAAATTGGAGCACAAATATCGAACGGGAGGGGGTGCGTATTGGCGCTTCCCCTGATACAGATGTGTCTCGGCTTTTATTACAATTTATATAAGAGGTACAAAAATGCGCGTGGGGCGCGCTGGTACCTCCCTTTTTGGCTAAAAGAGAGCCGCCGTAAAGGTGGCACCCGCCATTTTTATCTAGGACACCCACTTTTGAGTGCTCCGCCCACTTGTGGATAGCGTACTTTGCCCTGCATTTATGTATTATAGTACAGTTGACTAAAACACACAACACACGTTTATAAATAATTATTGTTAGCTGTTGTTTCAGTTCATTTTGGAGGCGGTATATGGGGCGTTTTAACCAGACCATTTCTTGATATGACAAACGGAATATTCTTCAATTTTACGCGTCGGTCTGGTTTGGTAAGCTAAAATTCTTGATAATAACCTTCCATCGTCATCTGCGGTCAATTTCGAGTTTTAGTCAAATACAATGCAGTCAAATTTCTACACTGTATAATATTTGCTCCATTTATTACTAAATTTCGAGTTTTAGTCAAATACAATGCAGTTAAATTTCTACACTGTATTATATTTGCTGCATTTATTACTAAATTTCGAATTTTAGTCAAATACAATGCAGTCAAATTTCTACACTGTATAATATTTGCTGCTTTTATTACTAAATTTCGAGTTTTAGTCAAATACTATGCAGTCCAATTTCTACACTGTATAATATTTGCTGAATTTATTACTAAATTTCAAGTTTTAGTCACGTACAATGCAGTCAAATTTCTACACTGTATAATATTTGCTGAATTTATTACTAAATTTCGAGTTTTAGTCGAATACAATGCAGTCAAATTTATACACTGTATAATATTTGATGAATTTATTACTAAATTTCGAGTTTTAGTCAAATACAATGCAGTTAAATTTCTACACTGTATAATATTTGCTGCATTTATTATTAAATTTCGAATTTTAGTCAAATACAATGCAGTCAAATTTCTACACTGTATATTATTTGCTGCATTTATTACTAAATTTCGAATTTTAGTCAAATACAATGCAGTCAAATTTCTACACTGTATAATATTTGCTGCATTTATTACTAAATTTCGGTTTTAAACCATTTCACTGAGCCAAGGTAAAACATAATTCGGGGTGGTTTTGGAGTAATCTATGAGCAAGAAAAAGTGACGTTTAGACAACAGAAATAGAACAAAGGAGGAACTGCGATTAGCATGTTGCCTACAATGAGCACTCTTGATGAAGACACACTACGACTATTTGAATCTTCGTTTGCGACTTACATTTCCAAGCGAAAATGCCCTCTTATAAAAAATCGGTTAAACCAAAAAGGTTTCCTTTCACCACAAAACGGCCTTTCTGCTTGAACTACGTGCTTGCATGATTATTTAGGCGGAAAGAATGGAACTTCGTAACAACAATGTAGTTTAAATAATTGAGGAGCACTATTGTTGTAGGCACTAAAGACGGAAGTCTCGCAAATAGAATTTTTTTATTTCTACGGTGGGAATAATTCAATTCGTTGCTTGTTAAAAAAGGCTTTTCGCATGCGCTACTGGCAGACTAAGCGGCGAAGCTGTAATAATGAGTGCTGTCACATGACATATTTTATTTGTGCAATGTGCAATTTGATGTTTTTTTGTGACAAAATTACCTGATTGTTAAAAATACAGGTTTTATTTTGAATGCTTACCAAGGGTCTATGATTGATTAAATTAAGGTATTTGTCTCCGCTTCTTGCTGGGTTTTCGGTTGATGCCGATTAGAAAATACATGTATGATATTAAACTCGTGATAATTGAGGTTGCAAAAATAATTGGAAGAGTTTACATGTGGAGTACGGAATATTTAAGCCAAAAGCAGAAGGAACTCATAACTACAGCGCCTGCAAGTTTATCATTTATGCTTAGTATATACAATACAACAGTGTACGCTTCATGGTTCCTCGCTATTACCCGCGGTGCATTAGGGATAAAAATACATTTCCCTTCACGCTAACGTTAACAAGTGTTAAATGTCAAGGTCGCTATCAGTCTTAACGTACCTGAATTCCGGTTGGTGAAACAGATTGACATGTCGTTTTGACGCAGGTTAGAAACACTAGTTTTTAGGGTCTCTTGGACAATAATTTCATTTGTTCAACTGCCCACCCTCAAAACTGGTGTGCACAACGTACCCAAACAATGTGTTTTGACACTGTGATAATTATGTTTATAATAACGTCAGATAGTTTCGCCAAAGACGGTAATCAGCCAACGACTTAGTGCCGACACTGTATGGTTCTAAATAGCAGTGGCGTAAATCCGTCAGAAATCTTGGGGGTGAGGATTGGGTCCAGCTCAGATAAAGTTTTGAAGACCTATGTGTTGAAGAAGAGTTGAATATAACCAGTCTTCTTCATTTTTAATTTTACTTGCAGTCTGCTGCTTTAGTATAGCGACTATTGTACAATATTTTGAGACTGTGATTAAAATGATATATAAAGCTTCTCTGTGCGTAATAAAAGTAACTTCGGCTGTAAATTTAGCATTGACGAGATTATCCGGGTGGCAGAATTATCTGCAAGCACTACTATTGCTCAGAATCTTGGGTTGGGTGGGTCGCCGGCATTGTTCCAATCTTGGGTGGCCCCTGTCCCGCGAGTCCCATGTATTTCACCTATTCTAAGTAGCGGACTAGAGGTAATGTACGCTGGTCAAATATGTCAAATTTATTTTCATTGATGTATCTTGTTGCAAAACAAACATATTATATGTAGATGGGTAATTTGTATCATTTATATTGAAAGTTTATAAACCAGTTAAATAAATATAATTATATATTGGCTAATGGATTAATACAATATATTTTTAATTTTTATGTTATATATTTGGCATTTATATAAAATATCTTATGTTAAAACTGCGAGGTTATTGTATTTCATCATTCTGTCCTTTTATTAATTTTAGTTTTTGGCCTGGAATGTTGTTGGTGCTGTGTGCTTGTCTTTGTGGGCGCTGTTTTGGGCCTTCGCTGTGTTTTCTGGTCTAAAACTTATCGGACGGTATCGAATAAGCGAAGAAATTGAAAAGATAGGTTGGTTTATTTTAAGCCATTTATTTTGTATAATTTTACTGTGATAATAAAGAGAAAAATCCGTATTTGTATCGTATTTTGAAATTGTGCATCATGAAAGTGTCGTAAACATACCTAGTGTGCTATAGTTCACAATTATAAACTCAAGTGGTTAAATTTACTGGTTTGATAGAAATCAAGTAATGCCTGTGGAATATTTTTTGTGTTCATCAACTTGCACAATTATTTTACTCAATGCTAACCAATAGTTTAACCTTTTTCATGCCCGAATTTAATTTGTGTATCGTGCAATGTTAGACAAATTGACGCCGACGCTAGGCATCGAACCTGGTACGTTCGGATGAAAATTGCGCACACAAACCACTGACCTATCTGGGAACGGTTGCTTGGTTCCTTAAAAACCTTATAACGCGAGCGACTAACAACGCACGAGCAAACGTACAGCATACAGCAAACTCAGTAAACACCGATTGGAATGTGCGTTAGGTCAATTTAGACCCAGTGGTATGAGAGGATTAATACTTTCATACCTATTTATTACAAATGGCCATGTGATGCTTTTTAGAAGTTGGTAATGTGCAGCTGTGACGAGCTTTGAAAGATATCGCTTTTCAATGCCTTAATGTTTTCAATACGTACAAGCTATAGAAAACTGAGTTTCAGTGTGTGTCCTTTAGTCTTTTATTACTAGAGTAGAAACTTTGTAGAGATACTATTACAGTATCGTAGCTTTTCAACACTAACGGCACTGTACTTTCAAAACAGGAAATGTGCCAATTTATGGGTACATATGCTGATGAAATCAATTATTAACAAATTGCCTTGTTTTAAACTTCAGCTACATCGTGTCTTATGTTCAATTCGAGACATAGCTTCTAACGTGAATTACATCATAACATAAAAGACTAAATTAGAAGCACTGCTATTGAAGGATTTAGGTCTATAAACAGGTATCTAAATAAATGCCTGTTGTAGAGACTTTCTTCACAGACCTTAATTAAAATGGCCGTAAAAACAATAGACCGTGACCAATCTCCCAGACTCGAAAACATGTAGCTGTAAGAGTTAATACAAATAAAAAGTCTTCGGTAAATGATTTAGCATTGTTAAATTGAATAACTAGATTTTTAACGAGACCTATTAATGTACTCTGGCACTTTTTGTTTTCCGTCATAACGTGGTTCGACAAATCCGCGCAGACTCTTACCGACAATATTAGTAAAGTTTAAATCTCTTATGGTCATACTGCGACAGTGCAATCTAACTTAAGCTAAATACTACACAGACAGACAAAACGCGAGTGTAGTGCCGAACCGTGAGCGCTGTATCAAAAATGAAAATATTTAAGGTAAAAATATGAACCTATCTTGAACTTCATCTTTGGATGTCATATATATTGTAATCTTTTATACAAAATAACATTCTACAAGGAATCCAAATTATTTGTTCTGGAATTAACAAGTAAGGGGGTATTTTATTAACCCTTAATGCCCACTTTTAGCAAACCGAGAACTGCGATCGGTGCGGTGAGTTGTGTGTCGTAGCGATACGTTGTTATTTTCGATTGTATCTGCGTGGCTGGCAACAGCTCTTAGGTAGCTCAGTGGCTAGCACACGCCGTTTGCATCTGTGAGCTTATTCCTAACGATTTCGAAGATATTGTGATGATGTTATCGAGCTTAATATATAGGTATATTATTTTGTATGTACATAGAAACGAAGTATATTGTTCTTAAGGACTCGATTTGGCGCTTCATGGTGAGGAAGCATACCCTGCAAGTGCGTATAAACACGGCTGGGGCTCTGAAAAAGACGGCGGTGCAGCTCCAAGTACGTTCGTATACGCTTCCGTAATATAGAGTAAATCGTGCAATCATTCATTCGAACACTTCATCGATTCAGGCACGACCGGCCATATTTTTTGTCGAAGTTTTAGAAAAATTTGACAAAAGTTCTGTGAATATTAATCATGATTTTGTTGTAACTTAAAATACCTTATCTTATTATCATCATTCATTTGTGCGTGGTCAGCAAATTGCGATGCTAAATTATATAATATGGTACTCGAACATCACCTGTTTATTACAGTATCGCAAATCGTGCTCGCGTACATAAGAGAAAAACTAAGGTGTACGCGCCTAAAAATGAGTTCCGCATTAATAATATCAAGAGTGCATCATCAGGGAAGAGTATGACACTTTCCTGCACTCACATATAAACCCGTGTTTAATGTAAAAAAACTGCGGGGTCAGTGCACCCAAAATAAGAAAACTGATGGAGGGTCAGGCCGAAAACGCCGGCATTTATCAAACACGGGTTTATATGTGAGTGCAGGGAAGTGTCACACTCCTCTCTAAGGCACTCTTTATAATATTAATTGGAGGCCAATTTTCGCGGTAGTCGTGAATTCGCAGATCGAGGCGTCTCTGTATTTGGTGACGTACCGGAATTCAGGTTCCGGCGAATATCGCGTTCCGGGTGATGTTGTAGCAAAAGGCATATGCCGCACCCAAACCGGAATTTCAGTAAAATATTTAGCTTAATTTTTTTTGCATTTTTCATACCAATCGTGCTGTCCAAACATGGATTTTTAAAGTGATCAATTTCTTTTCGCAACTTGAATTGTGAATAGGATAAATATTTCTTGTATCATTTTTCCCTTAAAAATTTGTAGGAATTATTCTTCTTACCCTTTATGTTAAGAATGCTACATAATATGGACGCTTGTTGCAGCTGTTTGACCGATTCATAGAGCTGCGGTGTCTGCTCAATTTCAACTTGCTCAACATGACATGCAAAACGTAGTATGGATTTCTTAGGAGTACTTATGTCATAACATTCGAACATGAACTTCGGCACCACATCATATGCAATTCTTAGTACATATTACATTGCTACAAGCTTATCTATGATAAGTAACTGCGGCAAACACCACCTAGTTCGCTTGTAATTTTTCTAAATCGCCGTGCGTACACTCAGCTCAAGTAGTCTCTTTCAACGCAGCCAGAAATTGCGTCTTCGTAAAGAACTGAGTTTATTATCAAATTTTTGAAATATATGTTTCGCTCGACTATTCCACATGTGTTTAGAAAGTAGAACCTTTGAGTAATTTTCTTTCAGACCCGGAGGGTACACTTTCAAAATTCTAAGGTAATAAGATATAACAACTGTACATCTAGTAACTAACGCCCGAGAAGGCCAATAGTGCAGCAGCAGCACATTTATGGAAACACATAAGTAATTTTCAGTACAGTTTAAAGCGATAGTACTTTTATTTTCCTTCATATTCCATTTCGCAAGCGAGGGTGAAACTCAGTGACCGTGGTTTCATTTTTATGTTATATTTTATCACCTGTAGCAGGCTGTGTTTGATGTATATATTACCATAAACCTCTTGAAACATGAACCCATTCAAAATCTTAATACCTCGTCGATCCTAAACCGATCGAGAACAACTGATAACGCATCAATATTTCGTCGGTTTCGCGCAATATTGGCGTATCTCAAAAAATTTCTTTTTCAGGTGATACCACCATCAAACTCAGCGTGCTCCAATGCCTTTTGTGCAAGGCTGACGTATCTCTAACATAGATGATTAAAGCGATAGTCAGAGCTATAATAGGCACGTTGATATACTCAGGTTTTCTTTACAAATCTTTCCTGCAATATTGACGTATCTCAGAAAAATCGCTGTATTTCCGATAAATGCGATATAACCGTAATTCTCAAAGAAGAATGGTATACATACAATGAAATGTTATTCCTATCAAAAATTAAGACTTGTGCCGCCATTTCTTGATTTACCGAAAGGCTACAAACTTTTAACGCGGTTTTCTCAAAAAGGCTAATTTTGAGATACGTCAGTCTTGCATGAAGTCGACGATTTGTGCTGGTCTGTAAATAACCAAACTTTTGATAATCTGTACGCTATACGTAACCAAAGTACTGAAGACAGACTATATTCTAAAAATCGGGTTCATTAACCCTAAACCCATTGAAAATCCACGGAAAGGCATGAAATATGCATGCTAGACTCCATATAACCCAAATAATTGTAGTCAGCCTTCAGATGTACCTATACAGCAGAACATTATTGAGCCCTGCACGCAATACATAATCTGACTGATTAAAACGCACTACATTGTCGAAATCGGGATTGTCGACCCTAAAACCCTTGAAGCCCCACGAAAATAATATAGTCAAACTGGACTTTAACCATCGTATTCAGCGTCCTTGATATCCTAATAGGCACTAATTGGTAAAAACAAGCAATAACACAGCGAATGAAAAACGCTATGTCTGGCAAAGGGTAGACGAATCATATTCGGGCCCACTGGCCCAAGGACTGGTCCCACAAAACAGTCGTGGTCAGCAAAGTTGTAGGCTTGATGAGCTGATTCTGTCTAGTTGTCTCAACATGCCTAAAATGCTATCACAAACATTTCACAAAATCAAAAACAATACTACGTTATAGAAATGAACTGTCATTTTGTCTGTGTATTTAACGTTTTTTCAATTTAAAAGCAGTTTTAAGCTTAAGCTGTGTAGACACAATAGGAAATGTTGGTAGGCCTCGTTCTTTTCCATAACTTGAGGCAGGCGAAAACGTCGTATTTGCATATGCGATGATATCGCATCATATCGCAATGATATCCCGTCATGATATCGCATCATATCGCATATCCCATCATGATATCGCATCATATCGCGATGATATCGCATTATATCGCATATCCCATCATGACATTGCATCATATCGCGATGATATCGCATCATATCGCAATGATACCTACATTGTTGAAACAATTATTTCCATTTGCAAAAATTGAAATTACGATGATATTATTATAGTTGTATATTTCCTGTTTCTGCAATTTTTATCTAAATCCAGAAACGTATAGCTGGACTCAAGCCTGTGCCTACATAGTTTTGAAAAAATCATGTGAAAAATTTTGTTAGAATACAGCTACATCAGAACATTAACATTTAACTATACATATAATTAAACTAAATCTTTAATACATTTTCCTTACAAAATAGATAACTAAAATACAAAAGTAAGTACCCGTCACCAGTTGCTGAGAGGATACGTACGACTTTAAAAAGTGAAAACATTTTGATTAAAGTCTGGCGCTACATATACATTCAAAAAGCTTTAAGATTTAAGACATATTTCGTAAAAAAAATGCGCGCGCCGTGGATTTTTCAACCCCTCGTCCATCAGTTAAACAAAATTTTGCGTAAGAATTGGTAATACTCACTACATATTTGATAAATTTTATTTAAGGGTGACGTGGATAATAATTAAACAAAGAGTCCATGAATTTGCCAGGATCCTAAAGTATCGTCGTAGCGAACAACAATACATGAAAAACATACATGCTCATAGAGGAGAGGGATTATACCTTGAGAATCATACTCCCACTGCTCCAGCCAGCCTTTCGCCGATCCCACCTCCCCCGGGGATAGCCCAACACGAGCGCACAATTTTGACCCAAATTGACAAACTTGTAGAGAAAATGGGTAAAAATTGGAGGAGTGGGAATTGAAAAAAAATCGGGGGAAATTTGCAAAAGTTGAAGAAAAATTGGCAAAAATCGACGGAAAGTTTTGAGTTCAAAAAATTTGGAAAATCTATCCCGACTTGATGACCTCCACTCGGTTCTCCGCCGACCAGCTGACCCGCCTGGCAGACTAAGAGTCTGACCCCCCGCACACCGGTCATCCCCTGGATTTGTGCTTCGGGCACGTATGCGGAATAAACGTTCTGACCATACTAATGTGAATTAACGCAAGATTGCGGTGCGATACGTAATCATTTGTTTATGTCCGCAGCGTGTATACTTGTTTGTTTTTGAAATATAGGAGCGAAAGTAGCAAACAGAGTTTCCTAAAATAACACCTAATTGTGCAAAACATTTCTTTATCCAGCAATCCACGGGTAGTTCTTCTTAGATTGCTATATTTTTCGACCTGTAATAGAATGTAATTATGCATCTAGCTTTTGTGTTTGCGCTGCTGCAATGATGCCATTCCCAAATTATAACAAAACGAACATGAATTGGAGAAATTTTGGTTCTGCCACTTGGGGTCCCTGCAGATTTCGGGTTTTGCAACTCGTAAAGATGCATCGGATCAAAAAAGGGGGATCTCGGAAATTCTATCATCTTGACCTACAAATTTGAACTTATACATTTTAGATCTATGATCAAACGTTATAAAATCTCCTTAAAATAGTAAAATTTCCAAAATTTGACGAAGTGAGTTTATTTTGTGGGGTGTGAATAATGATTTTGTAGCATAGGTGTCCATGGCGCGAAAAATTTTACTACTATGTAAATTATGTAAAAATTATTCTACTATAATTTTAGTATTTACGGCATGGAATTCATTACATTTTGGCCCCTGAGGGTTGCCTTGGCCATAAATTGCGTCAAATATATTATTAAATTTTTTTATTATTAATGTGTTTTATTATATATTATTGATATATATGTATTATTACTATATTTGCGTATTTTTTATAACATATAAATTAGTGTATCATTAATATATTTTACTGTAGCACTTAGTCGACGATCAAGCAATCGATCAAGACGCAGCCAAGCACAATCAACTGTTGTTCATCCTCTCGAAGCTGAGGTCACGACATCGTTCGGACCAGAATTCAATACCCTCACCTACCGTGGTTCGCAAAATATGGTGATGCCACCAGATCCTCGTCTATATCAGCCATATGGCACGGACTATGGCATGTACCCGTATAGTGGTCCTCCTTACCAAATGCCTGCGTATCCAGCTTCTTACTGATTTCCCAATCCCGTTGGTGGACTGTCTTGTAGCGTATGATTTTTTAGGAATATGTTGGATTTATAAAAATAAAATTATAAATAGCAATTCGTCTCAGAGTGTTATTTAAATCCCCGTGGTTCACATATATATTAGCAGACTCCAATTTTAGCTAGTATAATTTCACAGCCTACAGTCCTTAATATGTGGATTTTTTTGTTCTTTGCGAAATGTTTGATAAGCTGATACATCGGTCCTTTATTAACTAAACGTTGTTATAAATAACTGTCGCGTACCAACAGGTATTAAAATTATAAATTTATCGTCGCACCCGCAGCATTACCCAATGAGGTGAGGTTGCATTAATGTAATGCTCATAATAAAGCAATAATGCATAATAATAATTCATAATAATGCAAAGTGTAATGCTTCTGTAGCGATATCTTACGAAGAGACGCTGATAAAATTTTATTGTTGTCTGTTTAGCTTGAGTCAAGGAGGTGGAAGTTAAATCAATGTATAGTTCATTTGCTAAGTATTCTACAGACTACATTCTGATTGGAAGTTTACCGACTGGGACAGAATTAGCTGCTTGGTGATTCAGGTCGAAGCTAGTCCCAATGTTTTACTCAACAAATTGCATACTCGCTAAAATAACCGAACTAATCTAATAACTTGCTACGTCAACTAAAACTAGTATTTTGTTGTATGTATACAAATGCGAAAAAATATCCTTGCATACACTGAAGTGTTCCTTTTAGCGGGGTCTTTAGAAGAGTTGTAATTTCCGGTTAATAATGGCATGTAAAGTCAAATGGCTATTGTTTTCTAACAAAATGAGCATTTACTTTTAGAAGAGTACCTATTTTGCAGAACCATGCTACACCAACTGCTGTGACTTGTAAAATATTATATTATAAATATTGTCACTAAATTTATCAACACACGATTGAACGATAAATATATACTAGTAGTTTATCCTATCGCCAAGGTGATGAACGTACAGATCACGCAAATATAATAACTGCGAGTGAAACGTCGTAATTCGATACTTAGAATTACATTATAAATTACGAATCGTTTCAAGCGGGTCCATGGTGTGCCGGTTAACACGTCCGTTTGTGCCTGCGGGAGGCTTGTGTTTGATTTGTGTTGGACCGATTGCTTAACTTGAGCTTGATCTAACAAAAATAATCGCTTATGGTGAATTATGAGTGTTGAATGTATAATTTAGCGAGACGTACACAGCTATATTCAGCATCATACAAAAAGGACGTAATTTTGGCCATCTTGCTTGAATAGTAATCTTTCGCTTTTTACGCGTTTAGAGGACAAAATACTTTACCAAATGAGACCCGTATAACTCCATTGGTTGCGGGGACTAGATGCTTCGCAGTGACCGTTGGGTTTCATCTGTTCAAGCAACATTTTGCTATCCCATATTGCACTGCGATATTTAATGATTAGTTTAACCATAATACAATGTTTTTATGATTTCAGGGTATAGATTACGCGGCACATGTCAACTGTAGGTGCCGGACGTTATAACGTTAGAAAAAGAACAGCTTAAAACGGGGAGTTCGTTGGGCGGCAGCCCCCCGACTTAGGTTTAGGCTTAGTGTATGTTTCATATAGGACCTTAGCTTAGGCTAAGACCAGTGGCGTAGCCAGGAATTTTGATTGGGGGGGGGCCGCGTCAGCAAATTCCGCTATGTTTCCGTGGTACAAAAGATAGTTTATGCTTTCTAGCAACTAGTTTTTATGACGAGTTTTTACGGACCATAATGCACCTCACCAAGAACAGTTATAACACGAATCTCAGTCGTCTAGCACATTTTTGAGCAAATCTGTCTAAAACTTCTTCAGGTTTCGGGCAGTCTTTACGATGAGCTTGGATCATTAAGAGCGCTTCGAGCCGTTCTTCCCTCATTGTGGAACGGATAACAGTCAAAGTTCGTTCAAGTTTAGAAAACATTCGCTCCGGTTCACAAGTTGTCACGGGCAGTGTGCTTAGCAACGTTAGAAACTACAACATCCCGAATATGAAACTGTATGCTGCGTAATAATTTTACTTTCTTGCCGAAGTTCACAAATTAAAAAATAACTGAACAAATACCGAAATATATACCCAAGGTTTTAAAAATCTTCGCCGATCTTCTGTTGATAATCTGGTAGCCATCACAGCTCGTCCAATATCGTTTTCTGCAACCAGTTCTGCTGGCGGAACATCAACTTCGGCAGGTGACGCGATGGACCCTAAAAATAAATATACCGCCCTATCAGTTAATACAGCTCCCAGACCCTTTGTCTCCATGGCCGAAACGGATTTGCCTTAGCCCATAAAACTTAAAATAACGGTATATTTCGTTTAATCACCGTATTCCAGCTTATTCAGCATATCATATCATTGAGTTATGACAAAAATTGATATTGTTTTTAGTTGAAAATTTGAGTGTTGAAATAGAAACAGTTAGTATTGTACCATTGTATGCATTATACTTCGGCCCCTGAAGTTGACATGGGCCGATTACGCAATTATATTGAAGTTATCAATATTAAGTGAAGCCATTTCAAAATCATTCGAGACTTCATAATTAACACAGCAAAATTATTTATTGTTGACTTCTATTTGCATACGCTGACGGTCTGGAATTTGTGACATTTTCGGTTGCACCAGGCACTATTCTTGCCAATTATATACACCAAATTTTTCTTTTTATTGGTTAAGCATCAGAATTCATGCAAAATAGATAACAATCACTTTGTTTACCCTAGGTAAATAGCAAACATTAATTGAGGTAAATAGCAACCATTAATTGCTCCTCTGCTGATACGTAACGTGATACGTAACGTTTAAGTACACAAAAACATTGGAGCAGCAAACTAGAAATGCATATGGGCTAGAATATAAACGGTGATCGAAATTGTCTACAAAAGTGTAGTGGTTTTGTAACGGTTTTGCTGGCTTTAGCCGCGAAATTCACGTAGCTAGCTTTCAGTGTGTATTATTGCCATATTGTTCTGTTTTACTTATGTGAATCACTTTCTACCCGTTCTAATTTACTAGAGCTTGTACTGGAATAAACCTACGATTGGAATATCTACAGCGTTTCAAACCTTTGGGAAAACTCGAACCACAGTTTAAATGGCCAGCAATGTAATCTACGATATGTTTATTAAAACGTGGTCGATTGGTCTAGCGCGCTGTCGTATCCTACCAGCCAAGATGAGTTCAACTTCGCTGACCTCTGAATGTTCACATTTGGTGTTTTTTGTTCGAAACAAATTATGATGCTCCTACCATATTATAGAATGGTTATGGGACCAACATTGTACTATTAAAAGGTGATTGAAGACTGTTATATGTCGTTTATTCTATTGATGTAAGTTGATAAACCATGGATTTGTATGCCAGCTATGTAGGTTCACAAATATTAACGAGCAGAACTATATGAGCACAGATAAATATTTATCATGCTTCGGATTGAATATATTATCATAAAATCGTAGAATCCCAACTGTCCCCGCGAATCATATAGTATGTTTTTGTAAAAACCCTATTCCAAAGCTAAATATTTGATAAATCGTGTAAAAATTAGCGCTTTGCTAATCTTACTATGTGTCTGTACATCATGCGCCCATGGATATATTTGGTGGCACAAAAACTGCTTGAAAACTCGGAAAATACAAGCGTGACTTTAGCCCATAGTGTCTAGATTGGTAGCGTGGTATGGTTCGCTAGACCGCCCCGCCTGGTTTGTCATCGATATTGACATCTAATTTCGAACTAAAATACAATGTTCGAGACAACGCGAAGGTGAAATTTGAAATTATAGAAGACTCCCAGCCTCTCCTGTTTTATTTGCTTAGTTGTTTAATTGAAATATTTGGACTTTATATCCATATCATTGGATTCAGATCCAAAGATTCAGATAAACATTTCTTGATTTAATGGTTGCAATTACCTATTGTAAGAAAAACGGTAATATAGCCGTCTTCGTGTATTTTATGTCTCATGGGCTCATTCAAAAACCCGTTGTGGCCCAACCCTGAAGCGAAAATAATGACAATAAATAGTACGCGATTTGTGAGTACATAAAGTGTTAAGTTGCTCTACGAAATGAGAAAACACTAATATATGTCGCGTGGTTGCGGTGATATTGCCGTGATCGTGTATTTTGGGCGTTGTGGGCCTATTAAAAAACCTTTTGACAGAAATGCTCGATACTGAGAAAAGTGCGTAGTAAACCAAGAGGTTTACTTGCTTAACAAAATGAATCAAATTTGTCTCAGATATCTACACCTGTTTTCAAGAAACTAAATAGCGTAATTTTCTACACCTCGTCAGACCACAACCCGAGCCGGTTCGGCCCGCTTTTTCGGAGAAAAATGTTTGGATCTGGCTTCGCGCTTAAAAGATTCATTAGAGATTTCAAGCTTTCGAATGAGATATCACGAGAGGCAACGCACCCAGCCAAAGATGAGTTATGCGTGTCAACCTAGAAAGCCAATACCGGACATTGTGGAATTTCAGCGCTGTTCCGGCCACTACGAATTCTCTTCGCTCGTTTCACTCATTACGCTCGGAATTAAATTAAAAAAACCTCCGAAACCATTATCTATACGTTCATATCTAAGATAATGTGATATCTCTATTGAATTGAATGTATGTTTTGTTTTGTTTTTGCTCCTTCATATTGCTATTGGAACATAGAAATTTCTCATAACGGCTGGCTAGTCAGGTCAGGTATCCTCGTTAGCCCGCAGCCATTATATATTACATTAGAGAAGTTTCATTTAAAGCTGCACATCATTTGATTTTATAACAGTGATAGATCTGTGTATGGATTAGCTTTGCGATAGCGTTGGATTTAATCATTAGTTTGAGCTACGGTAGGATTTTTCAAGTTTAATAACGACGTGAACTTTGATATAAGTACGTAAAAATATTGATGATTACAAAGTTGCAACTATACTGGGTTTACGGATTGTCTCTATTTTTTGAGGACTTATGTCGACAATAATAGGGTAAACTGGACATTTTGGAATTTGCTAATCTAGACACATTGAGAATCTTTAAAAATTGTCAGTAGTCAAAAAAGTCTGAGAAATTAAACTTTATCGTAAACTACTTAACAAATACATCTAATGGCAATATAACTAATGGCATAAGAAAATTTTGCCATTTGCAACGGTGGTTAGAAATTAGAGTACCGTGGTTTTGTTAATACTCTAAAATATATTTTTGTTATAGGTTATGTATACTTTATTACTACTATTATATCTATTTTGGTGCTCTAGAATATGTTTATAAGTAAAATTTGATAGTTCATAGCGTGACTTGCTGCATTTATTATAAAACAAATATTATAAGAGCCGCTAGGCATGTTCCTTGTTTATATCAATTTTGGAATTACTCTAATTTATTCTACAGAGCTGTTTTGACATTATTGTTCAGTAATTGCCAAAAATATATCAGTCATTTTGGTTTGCACATATTCGTTTTTTTATAATTTGTTCCATGCTTGATCGTGTAAATGATTCGTTTTGTGTCGATTTTAGCTCCAAAGTTTTCGTAGAACTTCTCGTTGGGCCGCCAGTTCTTGATAATTTTGAAATTCTTCTTCGACGCTGCTCTACACTTTGCTTGTTCTAACTTCGCTTAAGTCAGCAAGAAACCAATTCATGTGGTAACAATCGTGCATAGTTGAGGTTAAAATGTCACCAGCGGAATTTCAAGTTTTGCTGAAGTCTCAGTAAATGTAAGACTATGAGCGAGGAAGGCATTGTGTAGTACAGATGCGAAGCTGGGCTGAAGCGGAAAGCTGTACTATTTATATTGCGAGCCGAGCCGACCATATCTCCAGCAGATTCGAGCAGACGCTGAAAATGCTGAAGGCAACTTGGCTGTACAGGCACAGCAATTTCAAAGATTTCTTTTTAAATTGACTAATGTGACTTTTACACTGACTAATAATTTGTCTTACGCCACAATATTTATATTCCTATTCCATTTGGTATTCATTAATACAGTTTGTACTTTATATACAATTCAATTAAGATTCAGAAATTCTTAGTGCAAATATTTGATAATAGATAATTGGGACAATCATCGGTCAATAATGATAAACCGGGTCGGTTTCGCTGACGGCTCAAGACCAAATCCGAATTTCTAAATCTACGTATCTTCTAATTTATGCTAAAAAGGTCTTTTGGACAATTTTACGCTATGCAAATCCTAAAATACTGCTTGCAACATGTGCGATTCTGGAATGGTAGAAGTAATTTTGCGGAAGTTTATTTCTTAACAAATGTGCACTAGATAAAATTTTAATGAATTGTGGCTCACGTACGGTGACACATGTAGCGTTTAAAACCAAAAGTTTTGATACTAAATTTTTGCTCATTATAAACTCAATCCGTGTACTAAAACCAGGGTTGGGCACCGGAAAAAACCAACGGAAAAAATGGGTTTTTTCTTTTTTTCCTATCCACCGGAAAAATGGAAAATTTTTTTTAGTATTTTGAAGTCGAAAATACTTGGAAAACCATTATGCAACAAAATATCACGCCCGTGAGCATTATTTACAACCATTTAAACATCCTTTACATTTCATGCGTATGATTTATGTGGTAGAAATGGTATAACTGTACCTTTCAGGCATCAACTAAATTTATAATCTTAGCATAACTTGCTTCACCGCATCAGAAACCTTTGCCGCATGGCAAATTTGAAATAAATAGGCGCGGTACTGAATAGAGCCATGGGATTTGTATCGAGCATGTGAAAGCAGTAAACTAGGCAGACACAGGCCAGGCACGGATGCTCACAGGTGGATATGGGACGGGGTTGGTTACCCATAAAGTCAGCCCTCCCTCCAAAAAAACCAAAAACCTAATGGTTACACCTCTTGGTGGTTTTTCACCACCATCACACTCAATGCACGGGTCTGTTTACCTGTGATAGATACCCGCGGGCATGTATGACATTTTACCACTACGGGTTATAAACTAAATAGATCGACAGTTGGATCGTAGACTTAAATTACATACTCTATTGTATTATTGCGCTTCCAGCATCACTTGAACGGTAGGCAGTTTAACACCAGTTAGTAAGTTTACACAACACTAAAATATGACGTGCTTTCACTTTTAATTATATTTTAATTCACTAAATAATTATACGCATTCCTATCGATATAGCCACCGTGTAGCTTTCACATTACCTGCCATTTGGAAATATTGAAGTGCCACTGCACTTTGTGGTTGCAAATTCTATGTGACAACATTGCAGTTTTAGACGTTTTTCAGTAATTAAGGCATTTACAATCAACATCGGGATTCAATTTCGCATAAAACTGTGTTTCCTGCTATTTTTCTAACAGGCTAACAAGTAAAAAGCTAATAGTAAAATTTGACTTTTTCCATTTTTTTCCATTTTTTCCGGTCCGGCTTTTTTCCGGAAAAAACCAACCCTGTCTAAATCTTCTAACGTCTTTCGCCAAAATCCAGTTATTAATTAATGAGCATCATTAAAACTAATTCTTCAAACCTGCCTGGCTGGCGGATATATATAGAGTTGCTACTGACGTTCCGGGTCCATATGTCAGTAGTAAGGACGCTTTGGACAAAGGGTAACATTTGGTAATGCGACCTTGATTTACCTGCAAAGATATATCGAAGACCTTCGAAATCCCAGGAGGATAGCGGGTGCGAGGGGGTGTATCGTCGCCAGGGGGATCAGGCTATCGGCGCTGGGAGGTCCTCAGGTGGTAATTTATTTTCAAAATTTTTTAGTCCCAGAGGGATCGCCGAAGACCCTAAGGGGGTCCGTACTTCAGGCAGGAATAATCCTTTGTTCTTCCCTGTGCGTCTGTATGCCTGCAAAGATCCTTTGCCATGTAATCATTCTTCAGGATCCACTAATATTTGGTATGTTTATACAACAACACGACTATCTCTGCTACAAGTCATAACTACTCGTTGGAAACTTATTGCTGTTAGTTAGTGAAGTATAATTTTATATCAAACAGTTACAAAATCGTGATCGGAATTTACGGTATTATGTTGAAACTGTTTGTCAATTCATGATTTATTTGTGAATCGGTCTTAGACTACCTCCTCTAACCCTATAATTCAAGCTTAGACTAAGCCTAAGCTTTAGCCTGGGTTCATAATGAAACTTTAAATTTTTGTCCTAATGCACTCATGTGAAGTTTCCCCTACCTCTGTTATAGGAAAAATTTGATATGATCCGTAACGTGTTGACTTATTTTTATATCCCAGTATAACAGGTCTGAAGTTCAATCAAACTGAGTATTTTTTGCTAGGCCATGTGCATTTGACCTTGGAGGAAAAGAGCAAATCAATGTAAAATTCAACTATCGCGATGTAATGACTACAGTATAATTTGCATTAATAACATATTTTAGGTGTTAACTTATCTATATAGTTTTTAGTTTTGAATAACTAAATATGGCATCGTTAACATATGAGGACTACTTAGTAATGAATCAAACGGTAACTGCAATCCTTGAAGAAAATGCAAACGTTCATCATAATTTAAACGAATTTTTTCTCGTTTCTATGGCGTTGATAATTTTCTGTAAGTCTACACGCTATGTCGTGAATGACCTTAGGATAATTTATTACCGGTGTGTATTTACTCTAGGTGTATGCAAACATTAATTCGCAAACAATTTGTTCATTCACAGATAAATGTGTGCACTTACTGCACATTGTAATACGTAATGTCATGTTTATACCTACATGAATTGTGGTAATAATGATGCTTATTGCTACAAAATCTGTAGCGTCACCTTCGTTATTGCAATAACTCTGTCTCAGTGTTCATGATCTATGCTACAATGAAATAGGCGAAATGTAGCGCTAAGCACGGCAGTTGTTACCAGACGTGTAGTGATAAACCGTACATATACCATAGGCAGGGCTGGTGCTACCATACTATCAAACCTATCAATGGGGGGGGGGGGGTCCCGCAGGTAAAATCATGAAAAATCGGCCCGGGTCTGAAGGGACCCCGCAGGGGCCCTCCGAAGGCGAAATCACCAAAAATTTTCGGCGCTTCGCGTTATCAGTTATCTAAACAAAACTAAGCAAAACAGTTGTCAGTTCTTACAGTCAGTGAATCGAGATATCAATTAGATCAGCTTCTTTCGTGCTTTTTGTGCAGCAAAATCGTCCATTAGATTATCGTAGTCTAATTGACTTGCAATTTCGTGTTCAATCGATATGGGGCCAGAGCACTGAGACGATCTTGGTCCATTGTGGAACGTAGATAGCTTTTTATGTGTTTAAGCTTGGAAAAACTGCGTTCACAAGATGCGACTTTGACAGGAATAGTCAGAAATATGCGGTGTGCGATGGCCAAATTCGGATAAATGTCGTGAAGATGGTGTTTGTACATGTAGTCCAGCGCATGAAAAACGCTCAGCCCGCGAGACTTGGCATCGCATAAAAATCGTGATAGGTTCTCTGTACAGGTCGTCGGGTTCAGTGTTGCCGAGCAGTTGAGAAAAATCCTGACATTTTGTTTCACTGCAGATTCGCTGCCTTCCGTTGATCGGATCTTAGACGCCGTTATTGGGCTCAGAAATCCAAAAATCTCCACGAAAGTCTGGGTTTGGGTGTAACGCTCCTGTACCGATGCTATGGCTTGATCAAGCAGAACATTGAAGAATTGGGCCTTGAAATGGTTTTCAGGCGATAAGGTGCACACGTCATCAGCCGCTTCATACTCAAATAGCCTTTTTCGTTTCCTAGTTCGACGCTCCGGAAATTTTGCTTCTACTCCCACAGCTTCTGCAATATCGAGAGCCGATGCCACCGCCTGTGAGTACCCGTTGTTGCGGTACTTTCGCAAAAAATTAGCGTCCGATCAAGTTCCATAGTTTGTTGCTCCACGGTAGCCGCAACTGATTGCAAGAGCTTACTCGTTTTGTTAATTTCAAACAGAATGTCGTACCAAACGCAAATGCCGATAATAAAGGACCACTTCTGAATATCTGCAGCTAGTCCACGTGCTTCCGAAAACCCGTTAGAGTCCCTTTTCTCGAGGCAGATCCGTGGAACTTCGTTTAGGGCGCCTAGGACTCCATTGAGATCGTATCGCAGCGGCTTGATGCACTCGATTCGGCTCTCCCATCGGGTGTCAGAAATGGCCTTCATCGTAAACAGGTCAAGGTTAGCTTTAAGAAGCTGCCAACGCTGTGATGAACCCGCAAACAGTGCATATATACGTTCGAGATTACCGAAGAAAGTGATTGATTCGAGTGATGACTTAGCAGCGTCCAGGACAACAAAATTCAGCGTATGTGAAGCGCACGGCAAAAAAGTGCTTTGGGATTCATTTCTAGTAACCTTGCCGCGACTCCTTTTTCTTTGCCCTTCATGTTCGACCCATTGTCATACGTCCGCGCTCGACAGTCCAAAATCGAAAGCTCCCATTTTCGCAGGTTGGTAAGGAGATCGTCCAGTAGGGATTCGCTTGTAGTGCTGCCAACGTCGCAAAAGCCCAGAAACCGTTCAAAAATGTTACTGCAAACGCCAGGCTGTACCTTGACAAAGCGCAGACATGTCGTTAACTGCTCTTGGTGCGAAATGTTGGTTGTACAGTCCATAATAGTACCATAATATTTAGCATCCTTGATTTCCTTTATTATAAATGCTAAAACTGCATTGCTTAATAACTGAATTATCTCATTTTGAATGTCTTTTGAAAGATAGTGCGTAGTGGAACCAGGGTGCTTCTCCTGTGCTAGCTTGGCGCGCTGGACATGCTCCATTAAAACTGGATCGTATTTGGCAAGCAGCTCCACTTCAGCCAAAAAGTTTCCATTTGACGGGTCACCCAGTCGATCGCTCGAACCACGAAATGCCAAATTTCGCTTCGGCACGAAAAGAATAATGTCAATTAATCTGCGCAGTACCTCCCGCCGTGACGCTATTGTTCAGTCATTTGCTGCAGTGTCTTATCTTCGAGGGTACAGCCAATAGTCATGCCTTTCCTGAGGTCTTTCCATTTTACCATGGCACTAAGATGTTCCCCTGTTGTCTCATGTTCACGTAGCGACTTGGATAAACCGTTCCAACGTTTGTTTCCAGAAGTAAAGAGGTTCTGAGCTGAACTGAATAGTTTGCAGGCAAAACAGTAGACAGAGTCAAGGGAAGTCGAGTACATGAGCCAGGTACGCCGTACCTTTTCGCCATTAGGCATCTTGCGAAAGTAGTATTCACGGGTAAAGCGACGACGTGGTGTTTCATTGTTAAAAGGGAAGTCATAGTCCTCGAATTGAACAGGGCCGCAGCGGACGAGATCAATACGGAGATCGTCCGAGATAGGGTACTGCCATTTATTGGGGTCATCTTCTGCAACATTACTCTCGGCTGTCGGCTGCGGCTCTGGTGTTACGGCAGGCTTCGGTTCGAAGGATTTTGATTCGGTATCAAGTGGTGGAGTACTGACTGTCGCAGAAGGAGCGGGGGCAAATATAGTGTCAATACGTTTTGTCTTAGCGGCCACCTCCTGGTCGCGAACCGATTGCTCCTTCCAAATTTTGCGCTTTTGAGAACCGCTCATATAAGATCGTTTCTCAGACATAATTGCGGAAAATTTAGTAGGCTGATAATATTAATGGATTACTGAAAATACATAAATTACATAAACATATATATGTATATATATATTATAAATATATATAATAGGTCGGTTTGGGGGGGGGGCCGGAATTGCTAGCGCCGGCCCTGACCATAGGCGTTATAACTAGTGCTAGGTACCTTCCTACACTCTCTGTAACATATAACATGTTTGTTGTTACAGTCGTGGTAGCAATGGTACCAAAGTGTAATGCATGCTATACCATTCTATATATGCTAAACCATATTCTAAGCTTAGGTTCTTATATACGACATACACTAAGCTTAAGTCCGGTGGTTGCCGCCCCTCCAAACCCCTGCTCTAAGCTGTTCTATTTTTAACGATATAACGTATGGACTGCCTGGCTTACCTGGGCCAACTCATTTATTGCTTTCATATCAGTAATCAGCATCTTTCAATCACTAATTCTATTCGAAACATTTTCGAAACTGTGAATTGAAACAGCCGGATAAGTTGAAAGGAGGTATTATCGTATAATTTTCGCCATTTACACACATGCTAAATAGTTAGATTTTTACGCATGTTGCCCGCATTATTATTTCGCTTTTCGGATGCCAATACGTTGACAATCTTTGGTTTCCTATCGTATTTACACCATTATTATTTAATTATCATCATTTCAACAAATATAAAACTTCTGTTGCTGTTGGAATTACCTATCACTTATATATCACTACTATGTATTTCGTCGCTGTCTCATATTTTTTGTACAGTTGACAGCAAAATTTAAATTTGTAAAATTCTTTGCTTTTACGTTGTTAAGGCTTATTGTAACTAACTAATTATAAATTTGAATGACTTTCAAATCTAAAATAGAATACAATAAAAATAATTAGTAAACAGTGGGTGGGTTAGCGGGTGTTTCGGGAGAGGGGCTCCTCAATGGGGATCAGCCGGTGAGCAGCGATAGGGGAATATTGTCAAGGGACATAAATTTTTGAAATTTTTCTTTAATTTTGCCAGTTTATTCCCGTTTTGAGAATGTTCCCCCGACTTTGCGTATTTTCTCCAAATTCTTTCCTATATTTGTCAAAATATTCAGTCAGGCACGCTCCAAAGGGAAACGGTAACGTCCTGATTGGGAGGAGGTCCGAGGCTCAAGCGCATACTCCCCTTTGCCCCTATGATCATGCTGATAATTCTTATATTCTACGCGGTTGAAACTAATGGGATTTGCTTTCATTGATTACGTTATAGCTATTATGCTTCTCATAAGGAGGAAGAACAATCTTGGCAAGTCTTGTAAAATATTAGATGCTTTAGTATTTTATGGAAAACAATTCGCTTGCCAGATTAGAAGCATTGTAAAGAATACACCTTGTTAAAATACATTGAAAATTGCACACTTTAACCGATGTGAAACAAAAAGATTTTTATTCGAAATCAGAAAATACAGAACAACTGGAAAAGTCTTTGTCGCATTCAAGACTTAATTCGCATCCATTAACAGAAAAGAACAACACTGGCCAGGTTTACTTCCTGGATCATTCAGAAATGATTAATTGAAAAATTATATCCTTGGCGTATTTTCAGTATTATACAAAGGATAATACAACCGAAAGTCACACAACTTCAAGCTTTTTTCACAGGATGGTCGCGCTGTGCAAATTTGAGTGGGCGGCCGCTCTGGTTTCTACCACTCTTGTACAGATTAAACTGAATTTTCCATGCTATAACGCCGGTCGATAAATAGTGCTTCTAAGATTTCGCGAAAGACGTTGCACTAAACCGGACTCCAGCGTACGCAAATGTTTATGACCCATCGAGCCATCCATTGGAATTAAATTTAAACCACGTATCATGGCAGAAAACGGATCTGTAATAAAACGTGCGCATGTGGCGAGGCGCATGTGTTATGTGCATAGGCTCTCTGTATTTCGCAGACTGAGGAAGACCCACACCGTCGATGTCTCGTTATAAGGGGCTTTGCCGAAACAGGTCCCGATGGCGATTTAAAATCAACTATAGACCTCGTGCAGTATCTTGCCAAGAGCGCAGCTGTAAAATCAGTCTTCCGTATAGACGCACTGTCGTCACGCAAATGTACCAAAGCAATTTCAAATTTCACTAAAAAACGTGAATCAAACATTTTAAATTCTAGAGATCGAAACGAACTTTTTCGCTATGTAAATAATAAGTGCTTCTCTAGTTTTGGAATCGGAGCACTAATGTCCGAATCCGGAACAATGATCACAAACGATGAAGAGCGATGCAACTTATTTGCGTCGACTTTTTCAAAAATTTTCACGACAGATAATGGTTTAATTCCGACTACCTTAGCTCCCGACCTAAATGTAATATCTTGGATACCCTTTACCACGGAAATTGTAAATGAACATCTCCGAAAACTAAAAATAAACATAGTCATTCTCCAGATCTACTGTCACAATTATTTCTTCGTGAATTAAATAATGTACTGTGCTACCCATTGTCTCACATATTTGTCCAATCGTTTGTCAACGGTAAACTACCCGACCTCTGGTTAGGCTCCAATATTATACCTATCTATAAAAAAGGAAATAGTTCCGACCCCAAGAACTATCGTCCAATTTCGCTCATAAGTAATTGTTGCAAAGTAATGGAAAGTATTGTAAATAGTTTTTTAATTAAACATTTAACTTCTCAAAACTTAATCAGCAAAAATCAACACGGCTTTCCTGCACGACGATCGACTTGTACCCAACTATTAGAATGCATTATCGACTGGTGCAAAATCGTAGACTCCGGTGAGTCTGTTGACGTTGCATACATTGATTTTGCTAAAGCTTTTGATAGTTTCCCACCCCAAGTTAATAGCCAAGCTTGGCAGTTTTGGAATCACCGGTAAATTGCGAAACTGGCTCTCAGCATTTTTGTCTAACAGATCATTTCGTGTAAAAATAAATACTTTTTCTAAACATTTCCCAGTCACTAGCGGTGTCCCGCAAGGCAGCGTATTGGGTCCAACTCTTTTTTTTATTGTATATTAATGATATTGATTCTAATTTGTGTAATGTCTCTTGTCGTATATTCGCTGATGACGTTAAATTGTATTGTGAAATACCTAAAGAAACTTACAGTCGAAACAATTTAGCATTACAAAGTGATCTGAATTCTCTAGAAAAATGGGCAAATCAGTGGCAACTCAAAATTTCTGATGATAAATGTAATATATTGCATATTGGCAAAAGAAACCCTGACTTTAACTATACCATACACGATAAGCAAATCGCCAACGTCGAAATAATAAGGGATCTTGGTGTTAATATCAGCAGTTCTCTGAAAAACCATTCTCATTGCCAAATAATTGCAACTAAAGCGTACAAAGTGATAAATATACTTTTTCGATGTTTTATTAACAATGACAAAGACTTACTCTTGCTATTATATTGTACTTACGTAAGACCAATACTTGAATACGCTTCTGAAGTATGGTCTCCACCATACTTAACAGACATTGACCCACTCGAAAAAGTACAGCAATGCTTCGCTAGGAGACTATTTACCCGACTCAAGATTGAACAAATCAGTTACCCACAGCGTCTTGAGTATCTCGGTCTAGAACCTCTTGAATTGAGGAGACTACACAGTGATTTGATAATGGTTTATAAATGCTTTCATTCACAATAAAATCGATGGCTGTGGAGAATTTTTCCAGCACCAAATTAAAAAATTATGAGACTAGAGGACACCAGCTGAGACTCAAAAAGCTAAAATTTAGTACAAATATTTTGAAACACAGTTTTATTTCTAGAACCATTGACATATGGAATTCACTACCTGAAAATGATGACTCGAAAGCACTGGTGAATGCAGCAACTCCTGCAATTTTTAGACAACTTCTGAAAAAAGTAAATTTGAGGACTTTTCTACGCTTCGAACGTAAATTAAATTAGGCTAGAAGTAAATGGTTTTGCTCCCTTTCTAACCTTTATTTTTTATTGATGATCATAACGCTTATATTATTACACCTGATATTTCTTGTTTAATTCATATGTCTGAATATTATGCTTATTATTATCAATAAATATTATTATTATATATTATTATTGTTATATGTATATATTATACATGTTAACGCTCCGAGGTCTCAGGCGGTATAGCTGGGATAGGCGGGGGATAATCTCATGGGGTATGCGGCAAACATAATGGATAGCACATGCGGCGTATGCGTTACGCGGCATTGGCCGACCGTGAAGCGACAGAACCCTATTTAGTGTTGAAGTTATTGAAAATGTATATTGAAGGATTCACCAGTCTGGAAACTATTTATACTTCAAATGCTCTATCAAAATAAACGCTCTACAGTTTATAAATCGGGCCTAGTGGATTGGTGCACAATACGAGCCTAGTGGCGTTGAACAATCTCCGAAATGGCTCAAGAATTTTCACCCGCGGTACAGAATATTAGTAGTATAGTATAGTAATAAGACACAAGAATAGTAGTAATAAAAGCGCATATTGCTACAACAATAATGTTGCAATAATCGCGCACTTTGCACAAATTGTGTAGTAATAATGCCAACTATTGCTACAAGGCCTATTAATATTTGTAGCAATAAGCTGCATTGTTCCAACAAAGATAGTGCAAATGACACGACTATTGCACTAAATATGTAATAACAATACGAATTATTGCTACATGTTTTAGAAACGTTTTGTAGCAATAATCATGCTCATACAGGCTACAATGTGCAGTGAGTGCACACATTTATCTGTTAATGCCGCAAAACTACGTTCTCTTTTAGAGCTGAACGGCAAATAGGTGGAATGTCTTGAAAATGCCATCTACGGCAGGCATTTACTTGCGTAACATAGTTTATACCTTTGCCTAACTACTATATACAGTAATAAAACGTAATGTTAATTGCAACAGCCATAGCTCGAGAACCGATTGGCTGAATTTCCTAAATTTTTTACCATTCAATGCGATTATAAAATAACACAAACAAGAAAAATTATTTGCCTGCATCTGCTTTTGTTTGCAAGTACGGGTTGAATAAACCCTTTTATTTCGGGCCGAAATCAGTTGCAATTAAAATATTATCGCCTATAATCTTGTAAGGGGCAAACATAAGGAAGACTGGGAAATTTAGTAGCTTGCTATATGCAATTAGCGACAAACACGTAAATTGTTAAAAAAATTATTACTTGATTTAATCTATGTTTTTTCAATTAATATTTATAGCTTAAGTGACTTTGCTAACCCGACGGTCTCAGCGCACTATATAGTTGTCGTTGTTGACATTAGTGTTTACTTTGTAGTTCATTTATTAGTCCTAAGACAAGGCGCTATTAGCTGAAATCCTTTCCGATAACCAGTATCAAGTGGTATGTAACTAAAGTGGCAGTTCCAAGCATAGAACAGATTTTAGTACCAGCTCGATAAAGAAATATTAAAAAAATTTCGTATTCACTATATTCTTGACACATTTTTGGGGTACCTAAAATTTGTTTCGGGATACTACATTACCATGATTTAAGCAGCCATAGGATGGAGATGCGCAGCAAGAGAGGCTAACGGAGAAGACCGCCACACCACTTTTCGACCCCACCAATTTTAACGTAGTCCCCTCTTCATTTTTGAGTAACATGCTGCTTCCCTGCATGTAGGCAAATCAAAAGGTACCCAAATTCTAACTTGGCGGATCTTGATGGATACGACGAAGCACGGGAAGGTTTGTATTTAGGAATTACTTTCATTTTTATAACAACGATAACACGTCCGATCTAGGCGGATTACCAAATATTAGCCTGCGTCATCACGTAGACAGTAATCATAATATCAGCAACTCTTATAGGGGGTGTAATTGGAATATAGAAAGTCACTGCATAATAATACGGAATAAAATAACTGCAATATAAGCACATTACTGGAATAAAGAAACTTAGATTTCGTGCTAGGGGAAGGCTGTAACATTAATAAATTTGTAATAAACATCAAAGGCAATTTTCGTACTTGTTTATTAGACGCTGTCTGAATTTCATTAGATCAGTGGAATCTTAAGAGAAATATTGGCTACGTATGAAACGGGTCTAAAATAGAAAAACATATTTTAGTGCGAAATGTGGTGGGGGTAACTTTAGCACACTGTTGATGCCAGGGTCTATTGTATATCTTCAAATTTGAACAAAATTCGAACTGAGGGAGTAATACGAAGGTGTGGCAATGTGTACTTAATATGTGTCATTTTTACCGAGATTTTAAGCAACGCGAAAATGTTTAAAGTTCAGAGAAGAAAATTGAAGAAAATTCGAACTGAGGCAGTAATACGAAGGTGTGGCAATGTGTACTTAATATGTGTCATTTTTGCCGAGATTTTAAGCTACGCGAAAATGTTTAAAGTTCAGAGAAGAAAGCAAAGCAGGTGGTAAGCCTTCCGTTCACATTTAGAATTTTTAGCAAACGATAAATATTTGTTGTCATTTATAAAGATTCATGTAGCTTAGTTAAGCAACACGATTTACGTTGTTAACTTTATTTCACAAAGCTTTATTTTCAACAAATTTTAAGATTCTGAACTTGAAAACTTATTGAACTCACAAGGCTATAAAATTTTTTTTGGAAATGGCATAAAATTGAACCAAAAAGCAGAATTTTTGTAATTTGCTCTTTATTTCGTCATGAAAACCAAATTTGAAGTTAGCTTGGCGAACATAACATTTAAAACACAAATTAAAGTGGTAATATCAGATGTATAAAAACATCGTAGTCCTATATTATCAACGCGATAGGTACTATCTGTTGTGTTTTGACAATGTGTCTTGAACCTCAAACCAGGGAGAATTATTATATCTAGTTTTGTACTCAGATACAGTCGGTGTAGTTGAAATCTATATGTTGTAATCTTTTGGTAGATTCGCTTACCCGAGTGCAAAAGCTGGCACTTTATTGCTGACATTTTTATTTTTTTGTTTCAAAACATTTGTCGACTAATTTCACTGCCCTCTGCCTGCTAAATATGTCGCTTGTGATGCTGTTTCTTCCAAGCAAATATGTCGCTTGTGATGCTGTTTCTTCTACGCATGTTAATATATAGCTTCACATCATCTTAAAATATTTTCCCAACTACCGCTATGCCTTTACTACACTAAATTCCAGAAAAATATGCAATTTTTGAACCAAATCTATAGATTTAAAGAAAAATGTATAACCCGCTCTGCTAGTTTGCTGTAAAGATATAATAACCTAGTTGTGTCATTCACTACCTTTGGCCATGTCCAAGCTGAAGTTTGTGACGCTAACAGTCCAAACTAATTTCTGCATTAATCTTGTGTCGACTAGTATAATGGTAAAATTACTACATAGCTATGCATGAAGATTCTGTTTCTGGTTTTGCTTGTTTTTCTTGTTTCTCATTTATTCCACTTTTAAACAAATTTTAACAACTTGAGAGCTGATAACAAATTTCACAAATTTGCACCAGCAATTTTGACTGCCGTTCATAGTTTATAAAATAAAATAACGTAGCTCATATTAGGTTCAACTATAACGTGAACGGAATTTCCACGAAACGCCATTTGAATGAAGTAAAAGGGAAGTGTGCGAATAAACATTATTGCAAATTGAACAAGCCAAAAGCGTAGAAAAAAAGAAAGATTCGTGAATTTATTCAGTTTTCTGCTTAAACATAGTATAATTTTTAATTTTGCTTACGGATGAGTATTTCTTCAAGCTTATACATTTATATGCAAACGCATATACGGGTTTGCTTGTGACTTATGCTTGCTACGTTATTATTCTGCAAGATAAAGATCAAGTATAAAATAACGTTGAAAACAAAACATATATCGTTAGCGTCATGATATACATGAAATGTTGCTTAGTTTTTGTGGCGACATATGATCACGCAATGGCTTATTTTGGTCACAGCTTTACGAATAAACCATAAGTATAGAATAAACCAAAGTAAGAATAAACCATGCTTGTGCGTCGCCTAGTTTTGTGGTTTATTTAATATCAGATACAATTGGATTTACACAAATCCTCGGATAATACACACCGTTCCCAAAGTTTTATATTACGGAGCACCGTGTTCAATTCGTTGTGTAGTCTTGTGTTTGCATATTCGCAAGTCCTGTGTCAAAGTTTTGGTTCCCGAGTATTAAAAAAGCTCCATAAATGTATCAGCGGTTGGAGACAGCCGTGCTATCCGGGTTGGATTCCCACTAAAGGCGAGAATTTGTTAACGTGTGTGTTATGTAAGGGATTATTTCAAGCATCTAAACGTTAGGCAGTTGTGGCATATATATCGATAGAACGTGCATGAGCTTACCCCCCTAAGGTTCGGACCTCCAAGCAATATTTACCCTATCCCCTGAAAGCTCCGGACCCCCGAAACCATCCCACTCCCCCGCCATACGCCCAATGCGCGCGAAAAATCTTTGCAAAAATTACCATAATTTGGGTTAAAATTGGTAAAAAAGTCGGTACCTGAATGTTTTCCCCGCCAAAAATATACCTCCCGTAAGCCCACGGACCTTCGACGCCTAGGAGTTATGAACAATTTGATGAAATCGTTTACTGAAGTGGAAAAATTGAGGTCAGATATTAATTGTGCAACTCGTTTATTAAATTGTGCAACCAGATATTGAATTGTGGGACCGTGATAACAGACTGCAAAACATTAAATGTGCAACTATTTTATAAAATTATGCTTTTTGAATGATTAATTCGGCACCTTTAACCACCACAGATGTTTCTTCATGAGCTGACAATCATTTGATTGCAAGTCAGACACTAATTCGGGTATGGGTTAAAGGCATGCAATATGTTACCCTTAATTTTGTTTAATAAACATTTTTGTTGTTGTTGTTGTAATCATGCAACAGCCGTTTAGATGTAAGAAAAAGCACAAATGCAATAATAAATGAGACAAATTACCCGTAGCATTCGGGCCCACAGGATGATGATTGCGCGACAAGCTGCTCTATGTATGCCCTGTAAGCCTTGAAACAAATAAAGCGCAATAGTCATCATCCTTAGATAATGCCGGACCATGCTTATTTGAGCGAGCTGCTGGCTTTGCGCTTACAGTTCATATTGTTAGATTGTTTATGCTTGCTGAAATTGCTGTTAATAGCCGTAATATGCTTCCTCCTGATTGCGCGACAAGCTGCTCTATGTATGCCCTGTAAGCCTTGAAACAAATAAAGCGCAATAGTCATCATCCTTAGATAATGCCGGACCATGCTTATTTGAGCGAGCTGCTGGCTTTGCGCTTACAGTTCATATTGTTAGATTGTTTATGCTTGCTGAAATTGCTGTTAATATATCTTTATACAAGCCATCCCAGAAAAAAAAGGAGAAAACAAAAACCCCCAAATGTTAATAGCCGTAATATGCTTCCTCCTCACGAAACATTATAGGTCTGTGCCGCCTAAAGTCAAAGTCTTTGACGATTTGTAGAGAAATTTGAATAAACTTTAACAAGTTGTAAGTGGACAATCAACTTGCTGTTTTTACTGGTCGATTATAACATGTATTATACATATACAATCATGCTGTTATCAATAAACTTTTTGTTTGTTTGAAATTTGTACTAATTCTAGGCATTGATTCACACTGTGCCATTGTATTGATTCAACCACATTTTTGACACAAAAAATAAAAGGTATCCCCTACGCCACCCCCCCCCCGCACAAATCGCAAGACTCTCCCGTCGGAGCAATCTACTATGCTAAAGGTCCACGCGTACGTATGCAATGCCAGTAAAACAGGATGTATTGTGAATTTAGTGAACTGTGATGACGAGACAGAATTTAATGCCGTTATGTATTGCTAGGTATGTCATTACTTCGCACTTTCATGAATTCAGTAATTTCATCAATTTCTGGTTTTTATAGCAATTTTGACTACAATCTTGAGAAATGAACAATTTCTCGCAATTCGTAGTTGTACAATTCTTAAATTTTATTTTAAGGCAATCAACATTTAGGTTGATAGAAAAATTACAGTTGCACTATTAAATATATGGTTGCACAATTCATTATTTTAGTTGCACAATTAATATTTTTCCAAAAATTGATGTATTTCTTGTGTGTATGACAATTTATATCCTCGTATTATAAAACACGACGAAACTGCATGAATACATTTGATTACATCTCAATCTCGATGCTGTAATTATATGTTCTACATTTTTGTAATGCATTAATTAGATTGATTGAATCTTTGTCTTTTAGTTATGCAAGCAGGATTCGCTTTTCTAGAAGCCGGTTCGGTACGATCGAAGAACACGACAAACATTTTGCTCAAAAATATGATTGAGTCATGTTAGTATTATTTTTGTATTAACTATCAGTGTATCAAGCGCGGTTTCAAATTTCAGAGCAGACAGTTTGTTTCTAAGGGTGAGTTGGTAAAATACTTATTAGTCTAATGTCGCTTGTAGGAGATATGAGAACAGACAATGGTGGGAAGAACGTGCCTTGTCTCGATTTTAATGCGACGATGCAATAATACTAAAGGTACTGAGGCTTATTCTAATCAAACGTAATTTGGCAATCATTTATTATAGTATTGTTTCACAAACGAAATGTTTCTAAAAATCGGTTATTAGATTCATTTAGTACGATTTTCGGAATTTCAGGTATATGTTTTTCCAGCTTAAAATGGCAGTATATTTTGTGTGTAGCTAAGATATTGCGTTGCAGCTTACGGCTTAGATATTTTAGAACATGAACTAATTATATTCTTGCAATCCTGAAAACATTAAACTAGTAATTCGCAAGCGAGCGTGGTTTCATCAAGTGGTAATTTTGTGTAATCACTTGTAACAGTCTTTGTGTGATGTATGGACTATAATAAAATCCTTGTAACCCTGAACCTTTTGAAAACCCTAAAACATTGCGGTCCCTAAACCCATCAAAAGCTGAAACCATACGAAGTATTCGTAATAGTCTCTAGATAACCGAACCATTGTATTCAGCATGCGTAAAAACCTATATATAGACTATTCTTGATTCCCTGTACGCAATACGTAACCAAATAACTGAAAGATAGACTGTGTGGTGGCAATCGGGTTCATTGACCCTAAATCCATTGAAAACATTTGAAAAGACATGAAATATTCATATTGTCTCTAGATAGCCAAACTATCGTATTCAGCGTGCCGAAAACTTATATATAGACCATTGTTGATGCCCTGCACGCAATACATAATCAGCAAATGAAAGCACACGTTTTGAAAATCGGGTTAATCTATCGTAAAACCTTGAAGCCCAGTCAGGTTGGGCTCTAAACTGCAAAACCTATTCAGACATGCTTGATAACTTAATAGACACTCGTTGTAAGGAAAAATACGTAAAAACATGCCAAAATTTGAAAAATCGTTATTTCTGGGGACAGTGTCGACAGGCGATATTCAGGCCCACAACTGCCAAGGGAGTGGTCCCAAAAAAAGCCTTGATCGGCTAAGTTGTAGATCTCGATCAGCTGATTCTAGATGGTTGCGAAGCGTATGTCGCAAGATCCGTAAGGCCAAATTTGGCAAAGAGCAATTAAAACCCTTTTTTGCCATTTTACCCCGAAATTGGAGTCGGAACTGTTCGCGTTCAACTAAAAGGTTCATCGTCATCACTTTTGCTAACGAATAAAAATATTTATCCAAATCGATCTACCCTAAGATGAGTTATATATGACAAAAACATACAAAACATTTGCACAATTTTTTCACCTAGCGCCTTCAGTGGAAACTCCACTCGCTTCAGCCGCTCCGTTTGAATAATTTTCTATGTAAGATACCAACGTAGTGCGGCTCTATGGCAATATGGCTTCTTGTTACGTCTGCAATCCAGGTACTGTGACAACAGCAGCATAAATTGTATTCTGGTTCAGTTATTTTATATAACTACATAAATAGTATACGTGCTGGAGTATCAATCTAACAGCCAGCTTCATTTGCTGCTGCAGTATAAGGTTTAAACTTTTACCGCTTAGATTATAAAAGCAATAATTAAAATAGGGATGGGTATCTACTGCAGAGATGAATTGGTATGAGGATTTAAGTTGAACTTGCGAAGATCAAATCCATTTTGGAGATAAAGTATTTGTTCACAAAGTCAAAAAAATAACTTTTTATTGGATTTGAGCAATTGTAAAGTTGAGAAAACTGGCTGTAAGATTTTAGCTACAATTTGTTGTGCTCTTATAGTCATTGTATGCTGAGCTCGACGTAATATCTAGTACCAAGAGTGCATTAGGAAGAGTATAACACTATCGGCGAGTCGTAATAAACTGACAACTAATAGAATGCAATAAATTGCCTCATTATTTCTTTTTGACATTGCAACACATTTATAAAAAGAAATGTTGCCAAACTATGATTGTGCAGTGACCCAGCGTCGATATCGTCATGCGTTAGGAGGTCCTCAGGTTTCAATGATGGGTATTTGAAATTTTTATTGTGTATAATGGACGGCTGGAAACCAGTGACGTAACTAGAGATGAGTCAGGTTTTAATCCACAGGTATTCCGTCGAACCATAAAAGAATATCTATCGAACAATAACTGTCAGAGCAGTGACCGCTGTGCTACATGAGACTATGGATACAAATTCCAGTGCAATATTTGACGTGTAAATTTTATTTGAAAACCAAAGTCTTAACTGTCAAAAGCTTTTATAAAAGAGTGCATATGGTCCAGCGACATTGATTTAGCTGAAAATACACGCTTGTCATTTTATCAGAGAATTTAGCTGCGATGCCACATATGGCACCACTTTCCCCCGATTGATCTCCGTTGAGTGAACAGATATTGAAATTTTGGGAGCTAAAGCATATTCTTTCACCTTAGTAAAAGTTTAAACTGCGCTCTCTGCCTGCAGCAATGCTATTGTTAACTGATAAGTATCTTATCACAAACTCATATGGTTCGAAAGAAAAGTAAGACTCAAACATCTGTCTAGCAAAAGCTTACATTTCTACAGACGAGCTTGTTCAAATGTATGAACTTTCATGGTATGGACACAGCATATAAACTGTGATGATATGAAGATATGGTGACATCATCAATTTCAAATTTTGCAGGCATCGCTGGTATTTTCTATTGGATTTTTGGATATGCATTTGCGTTTGGAACACCGTCGAATCCATTTATTGGCTACGGGGAATTTGCTAATCCTGCACCAACATCATATGCATTTTGGTTCTTCCAATTCGTTTTCGCTGCAACAACATCAACCATTGTCTCCGGTGCTGTCGCGGAGCGATGTGATTTTGTCGCGTTTCTAGTATATTCTTGCTTGTTAATAGGTACGTTTCAGTCTTATTGTTAAACGTTGCCACTGCTGTTTTATAAGAACTACATCAGGTGGCGAAATCTCAAACACCATGCGCATATTTCAAAATATAACGCTAGTTTCACAACGTAATTGAATTTAATTAAAAAAATTAACGTTTCAGTAGCTCGCAGATGAGATAGCAATGGACGTAGCTCTCTTGAGGCTAACATTATAGTTTAGAATATCCGTAAAACGTCTATACTGGTGGGGTTCGAACCCACCACCTTACCCTTTACGTGCCTTTGCTTTAATCACTGAGCTGCTCAACCAACATTTTCGTAATGACTATAACTACGGTACAAATAAACGACCCTGTAACTTGTAACATGAGACGTATAAAGATCTCTAGATGTCTCGCACAACACGAGTATAACAATGTCAATACCAAAGCATTTAGCACAATGCACTCTCAGCAGTGCTCGATCTGTGCGCTCTATTAAACTTTGGTATCTGAAACTTGTCCAGTATCACCATGCAGAATGGTGACGGTGTAGATAAAAACTTGATGTATATGTTTTGAGATGATTAGGTTTTTATAATTGCGATGTGTTAAAATAATATTTACTGTAATTGTCAATGAAACTTACAAACACACAAGCTGCTTCTGGACCATCTATAGCTCTTATGCATTATTTACACACTGGTAGGAAACCTATATTTTGCCTGTGCTCAATACATTAAGTCTCTTCTAGTTAAGTTTGGTGACGCAATGACTCCACAAATTAAGTCAAAACTACTACGGTGTTAATCGTAATTGATGATTTAGTTTTGCTATTTGAAATAAAATTTAGCGTTTCAAAAGTGGAACGGAAAAAATTTTAACGTAGAATTTAACGCTGCAATTCCACACTATAGACATTGAAATATTGGACATTATTTTTATGTCGTACACTGCTGCCACTCACCAAGCAAAACGTGCCGTTGAACGTATATAAAATAATGAAGTTTGGAGCCGGAATAAAATTTTTAAACTTGCCGGTTACAGTGTGGAATATATACTTCCGTTGCCATACAATAGAGGTGAGAATTTAGGATTTAGCTTCAGCTTAGCGCGGCTGTAGATCCGATGATGCCACGACACCTGAGGAGTCGAGCCCAGGCAGTGCCCTAAAACATTTAGCTGTGAGAGCCTCGTGTACATGGAAAAGCTACGGTCCGTTCTTAAAAGCTTTTTCTATAACAGTTGATGTAGGTGCATGAGTCAGCCAACAGTAAGAATAGCCGATATGAGGCTCAAATCGGCTACTAAACTGTCTAAATGCATCTATATATAGTTCGGTTGTTCGGTTCCATATCATGTACTCTCTGGCATGGCACGCTATTATTATTAAGAGCCTAAAAGCCGAGCCACCCCTGCCATGCTTCATAAAGAACCGAGCCGAACATGGTACAGGATGAGGCGAGCCGAGTCAAACCTTGAAAATGTGTCTCTTTCTCACCTCTACTACACAAAGACATTGTTTTCGTTTTATAGCATAAACTATTTATATCAGTTTTTACGATGAATATTTGAAGAAAATGTTTCATAGAAGAATTTAAAATTAGCTGTGACCATACACCATATCTTACGATAAAAATATGAACCATTTTTAGGATTTACCTATCCGGTCGTTACTCACTGGGCGTGGGCTGATAATGGTTGGCTAAAAAATCTCGGCGGAGAAGAAAATGGTGGCTATGCTGTATGTTTGTGCTACAGAGGCTTGATATTATTGTGTAATGTTAATATTGTAACCTTTGCGATATAGTTTAAAACCTAGCGTGGATGATACCTTGCTGAAGCATATGACACTCTTCAATTTAAGCACATCAAGCTGAAAAGTATCTCGAGGTGTGTTGCGCCCCGTCCTCCCTATTTTATGGGAGATTTTATTTCTTGCGTTTCATGGGTGAACATTGTCCCTTCATCCAGAAATGTAGTGAGGATAAAATGTCTACCCCGCAAAACCATAAGTTGGACGTAACTTTACTCAACGAAATGATGGGGACATTTTACCCGACATCAAATAGTAGTGTGACAGACACGCAGGTGGGACAGCGCAAAACTCATAGCCAGGTTTATTTAGCGTAACGGTCATTAACTGATGAAGGGGTGTCAACTCATGTGGCGTTGCAAGCCCTTCAAAACTGGAGGGCGCTGGCAGAAAAGTAGAGACCGCTGGGCGTATACATTTACTTTATTATTATAGGCACATCAGTTAATTTTTGACCCAAAACCGTAGTATGAGTATTTTTTGCAACATTAAGGCAAACATGCATTGGCTCTATTATGGTCTAAGTCTAGGTTGTTCACAAATTTGCTTTGAAATTTTAGTACATTTTAGTCGTTTCAAACTTTCGTAGACTCATTTTTAGAACTGAATGGAGGATATAATTTGTGTCTCAAAAAATTGATTGCACATACGTAAGTACTGGCTACATGAAATTTATTAATTTTCAATTTTTCAATTTTAATTTTTCAATTTATTTGGTAACTACTGTATATTACTATCAGCACCGAGCACATTATTGGGTCATCGAACTTAGCAGGACCCACAAACTGTCAAATTTGTATGTTTTATGGAGCACCCACAAGATTTCCTGAAAATGTTTTATTCTGTTTCTTCGATTCCAGGTTGGCTGGTGTATTACCTAGTAAAATATTTACGGATATAATAGCTAGTTTAATACTCCGTGTGCGAAATTTCAGACTGATAGTAGTTTCGATATGCTGCTACACTGAAAATGTGATATGCTGCTACACTGAAAATGTAGCATAATATTGGCTAATTTTTAAGCATGACTGTACTTAATATCTCGCAGTACTTAAGCTTAGCTAAATATGAAGCAAGAACTTATGTTTAGCAATTTAGTGTAACTATGCTAATGATTCAACATAATAATGCTAAATGAGGACCTAAAACGTTTGACGTAAATTAAGCTTAATATTTATAAAAATTGTGCTTAAAAACTTAAAATGTGAGCATACTTTTGCTAAGTATTAAGTGGAATTTTTAGCTTTTTGTTTGCTACTTAAATTATTTAGTATATATATGCTTAAATATCAGTTAGCACTAATAAAACTTATTATTAAGCATCAAATTTTGCTAAAAATTTGCATAAAGCATAATTATGCTAGATTTTTATTAGTTGTAAGGTTATGCCAAATATATTAAGCATAAGCATATTCTGTATATGGTTCGACCCGTGGACACTAGATGCTACGCTGGGACCGTTGAGTTGATAAGCGCTGTATCCCTAAAAGTTTGAACTATACGGAATAACTATATTTTGAAACCAAAGTGTCGGTGGCTAAGTAATAATAAAATGTTACAGTTGACGATTTTCGATAAATAAAATACCAGTTTGAAGATGTATTAATAATTCGATGAATTCGTTAGAAGGAACCTGCCGTGAATTTTCAGCCATCGTTACGAAGATTTCAATTTGAACAAATACGTATAAGTAATGATAGCACTTCTCTCATACTAACTCAGCAGCGGCGGACGAATTAATATTTGCCATGACCTAGATTTTTCAACGCAACTATTAATATCCACCATATTCCCAAGGATTCTTTACTGTAGTGTCTTATTTAATTACGTAATGGTTAAGACGTACGACGTTTGAGCACACAAAATGGTTTTTTAGTACAATTGTTCGTAAGACTGTCTTAGGTTAAAGAGCGTTAAAGACTCCGAATCAAGTCTTTACTTTTAACCATTTGCCACAGATAATGTACATTTGGTGTAGTGTTGAACAAACTTTTGCCGGGTGGCGGATTGAACCGGGAAACTTCGCATGAGAGGGTGGTACGCCAGCCACTACGCTATCTATGAGCTGTTGGCTGGTTCCCTAAGGAACCTCGCTAAGCAAGAAAACAGTCGCGCACGTGCAACCGCGCGCTACAGGATAAACTCGGTGAGCGTATTGCTTCGCAATATACACTGCATCAAGTGTGTGACACTATGCGAGAAAGGGACACGTCATTATTGTATTATCGAATTTAGCTGCGTGATATTTAACAGGTGTCAACTATTTCACATCGATAGCCGAAACAATGGTATTGTCGTGATATTGCTGTTATCCATTACTTTATCGATACCTTTATTTATTGGTTTTTCCTGATTTATTGGTAAAAGTAATGCCAACGCATAGACATTGCTTTAATTTAATAGGACTTTGCTGGTTCCGGATGCGTTCATGTTGTCGGTGGTGTATTTGCTTTTGTTGGCGCATTTATGCTTGGACCTCGGATTGGTCGATTTCCAAAAAACCAAGAACCGCAAAGAATTCCTGGCCATTCTGTAGCAGTGAGTTCCAAAATGAGATGTTATTTCTTCATAGGCATTTATTACAGATACGTTATTATTGGCCTATGTACGGTCACTGGCTTTGCCAAACTCATGCTTTGAATCATGCACACAACGTTAGCCTAGTAGCAAGGAGTGGTCAAAATTTTTGACTTGTGTATGTGAACGTGAAATTTTATCAATAGATACTCTAGTTTTTGTGATGCTGTGCTCTCCCACGACTCCGTATATATATATCAACATTGTATACCTTCTTGTATGGCTCATATTTTGTTTTCGTTCATGTGATGGCCAAGTAGGCGTATCTGATTTCATAAATTTGGACTAATGTTTAGAGATGTTCGATATCCTGTCACTGTATCATATATCTACACATTGTTTTTTTACATTATGGCATTGGGTTAATTTACTAGTTCGTCTAATATCCGATCTACTATAATCCGTAGCAGATTACCAAAAAGTCCAATCTGTAGAGAAAAAAGAAGACATGCTTATATGGTTAAACGCGCTACTACATAAGAGGTAAAATGTTTGAAACCAGTATTTTGAAAATTATTTTAAAGACCTTTGTGTCGTTTACTTCTGGTTTTATGCGAGTACGTTATACATATTAGAAACTAACATGAAAGTTCGGGACATTACCATGGGCGCAAACACAGTGGGGGCCGGGGAAGGAGCGCCCTCTCCAGAAACACTTCTCTGAGGGAAGGCTATTTAAGCCCCATAAATTTGCCAAGTTGGTCAATCATGTATGCATATTTAGAAATACGTCTGATGACCGTTCTCCAGATATTCGATAAGTTAGTTAATCAGTTAATCGTGTATATACGTATATGTAGAAATATATCTGGGGGTCGGACATGCAACCCCCAAATATTTACCAAATTGATTAAGCATGTATGTATATATACTTATGGTTACTAACAAGCACATAACAGTACTGTGGATTAAATATGGCGCTCGCCCTTCCCCCGCCACCACAGATTTATCGGCGGTATTGGTGGAATCCATCCACTAGACGTTTTTACTCATGAACATTATAAAATGTAGACAATTGCATATTTCAAAAACGTCAACGATATGCTTGTATTGGTGCAGATTCAAACCATTTTTCACACGCTAGAGTCTCACAAATGAGAGTAGTTTATGTCATGCGCCCGAATTAGACGATATATTTTGTATCGTCCTAGCTCACTTATAACGAAAAAATAATGTGTTATTGCTTTGCATTCCCCAGCAATTGGAATTTTCTGGAATTGTTTGTTAGGCCTAAAATCTATACGTACAGCGGCAAACCAGAAGATCGTCGGGGATACAGGATCAGATATGGCGATGCAAAGCCAACATGCAACAGCAAAGAAATTGCTTTTCAGATATAAGCGGAATCTCTAAACCAGCTGACTTCTGCTGTAGCCATGCTTCTGTGTATATCCATACTTATGTTTTACCCATATTTCATGGACTGGGATTGGGATAGGGAAAATTGCCCTAACGCGCGGATCGATCATGTGGCTGTACGTTACTTTTAAGCGTTTGGTCACATGTTCCAAATTTTGTATCAAAACACTATTAAACCAATGGACTTGGTTCTTATTGTAATATTTCCAAGTTCTTTATGTCATCAATTTTTGCATAAAATATATACAGCTTCTTAAAGTTCCTTTAAATCTGGGCTATCATAAATATGTAGTGGTGGAAACATGGTGTCTCTTGAGACATATGTCGTCGCGACACCAAATATGTCAATCTTTAATCTTTAAGCTTTAGTTATATGCTACTAACGTTATCTAGGTGATGCCGCCTTATTTTGAATGATATTTAGCTATTCCTTCAGTTGAACAAAAATCTTACACATTACACGGCTTTCCTTCCGGGCACCAAACGTGGACTTTGGATCTGGTGACTTACGAATTCAATTCTTTGATTGGGCCATGGGGCCCTAGTAAGTCGTTAGCTAAAACTCTGCGCCTCTGTATATAGAGGGCTATTTAGTTTGTTTTCAGTTAGTTGCTCTTGGTGGATTTATTCTTATGTTCGGGTTCTTTGCGTTCAACGGAGGATCTCAGGCTAGCATTACTCAGCCTGGCGACGGCGTTGTTGTCGCTCGTGCAATGTTCAACACTATCTTGTGCGGCGCTTTCTCGGCGTTTACTGCATTAGCGGTTAGCCGGGCCCGGTTTGGAAAATGGAGTCTTCTGGTTACAATTAACGGTGCTCTGGCTGGAATGGTAATTAACTTTTAAGGACCTATATTGTAATGCTCCTTTTTTCATTTAATCAATCAATTAGTCAAGTAATCAATCAATCAATCAATCGACAAGGTTTAGCAATTAATAACATTCTAGTAGCCGGAAATCTAGCGTAAGAAGTTTTCGGTTAAATTTTTGAATTTTTAGCTGCAAACTATTTGTCCAACATTGGCGCGTTCTAGATAACATTTTCATTCGTGAACAGTGCGTATTTTGTACAGTCTTGAACAAACACTTTCAACAGCGGCGGTTTGAATCTGGATTATTTAGCTCCGGCCCTGATACACTAGCTGCTACGATATTTAGGAGCTGTTGCTCAGTTCCTTAGGCAGCATCGCAATGCGAACGGATAAGTGCAGTAAAGCACGAGGCACGTCAAACTCAGTTATAGTATCGCGTTCCTATGTACACTGAGACAAATGTAGCGCTTTATGCACTGAAAGGCTAGCACATTTATTCATTACAGGAAATTTAAGTGCATGCGTTAAATGTTGAGCTTTTTCATTGCGGTTGTCGCAAAATAATTCTTCAGTGTTTTGCAGTATATCGCTTACATCGATATTAGATGCCAAGGTATTAAAGCCTTGGTGTATTTTTCTATGCTAGCAGTACGTCAGAGGCCAGGGAGTTTTCAAACAAAAACAATCGAAAGCTATAAGCAAAGTATTTATACGCCGCGTCATCCTCAATGTATATACTAAGCGTCAATCATAGTCTAAGCATCGATATTTAAATATCACATCATAAATGTAAGACCTCGTCGCGTGCTTCGCCGTCCCAAAGTCTAGCAAATCTGATCTTTTTTCAATTTGTGCAACACTACGCTTCCATCTCTTTTTTTAGAAAAAACATCCCAGCATTTACTTAGTTTATTGGGCAGAAGAATGCTTCACCCAAACTATATATACAGATTCTTCATGCTTACCGTTGTCAAATGGATAGCTTGATAGTTTTTTAAAGTCAAATACTTTATTATACAGACGTAGGAGTGCGTATTTGTCATTCAAAGTATGGTCTATATGGACGATAGATGCAATACTCACCTTAATAGCCTCTCTCGTCACAGCGTCTAAATGCCAGCAACAATTCAAACTAAAATAATACTGTTGGCATTGAGGCACTCGTGGAGAGAAAGCCTCTATAGTAACCCAACAAGCGAAAAGTAAGATATGCCGCTATCGGCGCCCTAAGCCTAAGCATTAGCGTAAAAATTATATTTTATATAGTACTTCTACCAATCCTAAAACTATCCAACGGATCTTACGGTGAGAAAAATACATACGGTATATGGTGTAAGCAAGATTTTATTCTGTGGGATTGGATTGGATGTAAAGGCGTGTTCACACGCTCAAACTTTTTTTCCCAAATTTTGACCTAAAAATTTGAGGTCAAAATTTGATCAAATTTGATCAAAATTTGATAATTTTTAACGAAAAATTGGGATATTTCAAAATTTGGGAACAAAATTTGAGCTCAAACTTTTTCATGTAATGAATCTTGTCGGCGGTTGGATACAGGAATATCCTTGAAAAGTTTGAGTGTTCACACATTCAAACTTACCAAAAATGGAAAAAAGATGATTTCAAACTTTGATCAAAATTTGAGCTCAAATTTTGATCAAAGTTTGAGCAAAAAGTTTGAGCGTGTGAACACGCCTTAAGACGCAGATTATTGTGACCACAATTGGGAAATGCAAAATGTGAACACGACCTAACGTTCAGATACAAGACCAGCTATCCATTCATCTGCATTCAATGAACGTCCAAGGCATACCGTAAGCGGACAACATAAAAATGAAGCTGGATAATCTAAAAAAATTAATACCAAAGCTCACAAGATGAATTATGAGTATAACGTGTAAGTAGGCATAAATTAACCTAAGAACAACAAGCTTGAAGCAATCTTAAGCTGAAACAGCGCCCAAATCCATAAACCACACAAGAGTAGTATAAAGTCATTTCGGCATCGTTTTCCGAAATGATTTATGAAATATTTTGAATAAGTTTAATGTATAGTAAATCTTTCATCGTGATACGAGTAGTTTGTTGTAAAGTTAAATTTTGGGCATACCTGTTCACAGGTTGCAGCGTGCGCAGGGTGCGATAACGTGTATCATTGGGGAGCAGCTGCCATAGGTGTTGGAGCTGGTCTAACTTACACAGCGGTAGCCGCGGCTGTGGTTTTGGCTAGAGTTGATGACCCATTGGATGCTGTTGCAGGTTTGTGTTATCATTACAACAATTTTTTGATATATATGCGACACAATTTTCTTACAGTTGAGTTTACCCTAGTTAATATGTGATATTGATTCCAAGAAAAGTGGTTATAAACATATAACTCCTGAACTCAAAGCATTTTACATGCTACATGTTGGCATGCTATGTTATGTTGTTGGCAAGGTTAGGCTTCGCCTAGCAGTCATCCATAGATTGAGCTCAGTACTACATTAAACTATTTATAACATAAAATATTTAAGCCAATTAGCGATTTTTTATTACTAAATATCAACCAAACAAACCCAGTTAATGTTTGGATGATTTACTTTATATACTATGTAATTCGCTACAATTTTGTTGCAACACTTATAATTCATGAACCAAGATATTAGTTTGGTTAAATTTCTTTTCTATAGGGTTAGTTAAGTCTAGTCATCGGCAAGTATAATTATATATTTGCACATATGCATCTCCACCTGTCCCAGTGCACGGTCCGGATAACATCATGTTTTATGGTAACATCAGACCTTATTTTTTATTACCGTGTGTAACTGGGTCTTACCTGACCCGATAAAGGTCATATATTTACGGTGTATGTGACCTTCGATGTCTTGCCCGTGGAAATGATATGTATCCTAAATACGATGAAACAATACCCGGGCAAACATAAATTATAAGGACAACTCAACACGGGTTTCATTATTACAGATTATACTTGAAAAATAGTCAATTTCCACTCTCTTGCTCCAGCTCAGAATCTTCATGAACCATGTTTGGCTAAGCTCTGCTCGTTTCTCTGTGTAAAGAGGTTCTACTTGGCTTTTCGTGAATCGTGTCCAGGACAGTTTGGCCTTACGATAGCAAGCCAGGTTCGACACTTTTAATGATAAGCCAGGCTCGGCTCATCTCTTAATATTTCCTAATATTAGATTTCTTTATTTCCTTAATATTTCCTAATATTAGCTTTTGATTTCCTAATATTAAACAGAACACACAATATGCAAACCAACAAAAGAGCTATATATAGCTGCTTGTAGAGATTTCATACCGAAGGTATTATCATCGGCTAATGCTTGCTGTTGGCAGACTATCGTATTCTGCATCTGTTACTATAACTATGTTTGCTGTTTTATAAAAATCTATATTTGAGCCGTGTCCAGCTAATCCTAGAGCAAACGCTCACTCTGTTAAAGACTGTAACCTGCTCAAGACATGATCTGATTTATATAAATAGGCCGCATAGGTCATTACGTTAAGTACACGATGCCGCAAGTACACTTTTTAAAAAAGAGCAAGATTAAATCGACTTCATTCTAAAATATATCTCATTATATAATTTATTACATGCGGGCCTTTATGTGCCCAATGTAGAGCGATATAAAACTATATGCTTTGCTGGGACCGTTGGGTTGACTGATATTGACTAATCGGTGAAAACCATGAATAATATATAGATACATGAAAACGGATAGATAATAAACTCGTTTAATGTAAAGATAGTGTCGATAAAACCAGCATTTACTCAATCCTTGATAATTTACTATACAGCATTAAGGTACACAGGCATTCAAATTTGAAAGCGAATACAGCTAGTCAGCAGCGAATCCGTAATTTTGACACAAAATTAGTTGTTTTTGCATATAATAATTATTTGCCAAAGGGGTTATAGGCTAGACATTGTGCTTGCAGGTTAAATATCTCATATCGTATGTGCAAAAAGTTTTTTTTATTGCATCACTTTAGTGGTTACCATGCTATAGACAATTAACCATTGTTGTAATAAAATATGGCATTAGGGCAGTGGCCATGAAGCACTATACTCTATGTTGGTAAAACAATTTTATTTAGTGATGAAAAATAAATTTTAACATTTTGTCATGGTGTGGAAGGCTTTTTGGGAAAGTTATTGGTCTTATGCATAAGACATAAAGGTCAACACAAATGCAAAAATTTGCAGATATCTACATAGCGTTTCGGCTGATAATTGCAAATACTCGAAATAGCCATGCAAATAATGTGTGGAAGGTTATTTGAAAAAGTTATTGGTCTTATGCAATAGACATTATAAAGGTGAGTACAGATACTAAAATTTTCTGATATCTAAATAACGATGCGGCTGATATTTGCAAACAGCCGAAGTAACCATGCAAATAATTGATAGTTACAATTACTTACTATATAAACCTAACAGTGAATAATGGATTAATATATAATTAAATTTAAAGTCATATTAAAAACCCAACTATCTCAGCGTAGCATCCAATTTTGATGGTAGTTTTTACTCTCAGCTTTTTTACTATAACATGTACTTTGTATAAAAATGTACAAGCAGCTTCTTTCCGTAGTACTATATTCTGTACCAGTAGAGCATGAAAGACTGAAGCAGTCTAGTTGATTAGGGATACCACATTGACTTAAATGGTTTCACTTTGGGTTTGGCGATTAGACGCGGTTACGAACAAAAATACTGCTAAAACTATCTGAATATCTTAATGTATCCTCTTGCGTTCTGCAAGACAGCGTTAATAGCCCTGCATTGTACGTTTATGACCTTGTTCTAAACTTAAATTAATTTCACTCTAAATTATAATGATGGCAAACTATTTATGTTATTCAGAAACTAACCGACGAACATATCTTCGCCTTTAAAGTTCGGCAAGCAATTAATTTGTGGATTCGCGGACCCCATGATATCTAATTCGCTATTGCCATGCAAAATTTACATTACCCTTTATAGGGTCTGGAATACCGAAGCTAGATTACAAATAATAAACCGCAATACCATTATTGAATATTTTATTAAACGAACGCGGAGTCTCCATTTCAAATCTGCTCAAGCCAGTGACACGTTCTCTGCATCATTGTATGTATGTCGAAATGCTTAGCGCATTTAAATAGTAATTCCTCGTTTAAATTATAATTACCATTTCTTTCTACGATTGTGCGTACTGCATTTCATTTGGCGGCCAAAAAATATATAGATCAGTATTTTATTAATGAAGGGGTCGCCTTTAGTGAAGGTCACCAAGACGAGTCTTACGCTGCCAAATAGGTGTCATGGCCTCTTCTCTCGCAATTCCGGAAACCCGACTAGATGAATGATGGTATATAAATGAACAAAACGTCCAAATAATGACTTTACCAATATGTATATCTCATAATACATGTCTTAGATTATTTCAGTTCATTTTGGTGGAGGTGCCTGGGGCTTAATAACTCGACCCTTTTTCGATATTACTGTCGGAATATGGTTCAATTTTGATCGCCGCTCTGGATTGGTAAGTGTTACGACCAAATTCACAATAATTTCATTCAAATTATAGAACTATGAATAGATAAGTGTATATTTTATACATTATGAATAAAAGATATATACTTCACAGCAAACATGCTGCTTCAAATAGCTTGTAATTACTTCAGATACAGAATATTAAGTTTGACCTTAAAGCATAGGTGTCGAAGATCCGTCGGTTTAGTGGGGGTTTCGATTTTTGCCAATTTGCGATTTCGCTTAATTTACCTTTTGCATAATTGTACCCTAATATTTGCCAATTTTTACTCTATGTTTGCCAATTGTGGTTTGGGGAGGAGGTCCGAGACTTGGGAGGATCCCCTACCCCTTATCGACACCTATGCTGTAAAACACAAAACATAAAAGTCTGAAATTTATCAAATGTTTCATGTTGTTTGTTTATTGAAGACTAGAGTTTGTGAACAAGTCAAATTTTTGACGTAGACAGAATCCGAACCATAACTTCTACAATAGCTAAACGATTAATTCTGAGTTTGCTCACGCAGACTTTCAAATATAAATATATAAACCAATTCAGTGACCGTACATTACGATAAGAAATTACATAGCTAAAAACGTACAGAGAGGAATTGGCAGCTCACACTTAACATATATATAAACACTTTTTTCTCAGCTGCAAATAACGTAAACGCGCTAGAAATTCATGCTCAACGAACTAATTAGAAGCATAGGTGAAATACTATAGTTCCATTCTCAATATACTAATCCGAGCTTTTGTAATCTAAGCCCTAGCCGTGTCTTGGTTTGGGGCTGCCAGTCTAAATGACGTTCTATGCAGACAATGTTAATGTTCTTCAGGCTTTCTTGTTTCGAGATAATATGACATCGATTCTTGATATTCGTGACTACTGGTATTTCAGAACATATCACTCTCATAAGCTATTAGCGCCGAAACCGGATTTTGTTATGAAAATTGAAATTACTAATATTTTGATGGTTTTATACCAAAAGCTACTGATGAGCTATATTTCTGGAAGTCTCGCAGATCTGGCCGCTTGTTTAGATAGTATTATCAGTTGTTTTGTCCACATGTATTACATGGATTGTTGGATTTTTGTGGCTTAGCTCATACCGTAGCTAGTAGGCACAAGGATTGGGAGGGGTCTGAAAATTAATTACTAATTATCGTTATACGTAGCTTAACTTAACGAATTGCATTAATCAAAGTCCCGGATTGGTGGGGTCATGGATCCGCTTCTTTACGCCTCTAGCTTAGCTTTAAGATTACGCTTACCGACCTTCTATATTGAAGCTGCCATACGCACGCCAAACTCGTACCTTTACTATGAAAATGGTAAAGGTAGTTACCATACTCACGCCAAACTCGTACCTTTACTATGAAATCGGTAACCGTACCGCTGGTAGACCGCTACATTTATTTGGTGGCTCCTTTTCACTTCCTCTTTTCGAACCCACATTCTGTATAGCCGCACAGGTCTGTCGTTCATAAGCACTTGACTTTAGGCAAATTTTTAGCTCCATCTTCATTTTATCCTTTATTTATTTTAACTTTTATTTATCCATCATTCATTTATTTTTATTGGTGATTGACATTTGACCATAACGAATGTTAGCAAGTAGTGCTGTGAGGTACGAAGATATCTGCAAATACTAAGTTAGGATAATGTATAAACTATAAAGCCTGAATATACTACCAGACAACGATAATGTTGTATAGTACCACTCAGATGTACCCTGTGGGTAAAAAGCCTGATATTTGAATACTTTTATCAACAATAACTAGTTTTAATGAACACTACGGTGGAGTATTTGATGCTGGCTATCCCATGCGTCCAACTACACAAATGCCAACCATTCACTGGGTACACCGTGAGCCTGAAAAGCCGTTTGGAATCAATCTTAACTGACACTTCTTAGACTTAATTTTTTAATAATACCACTTTAAGCCACAGACGGGATAAAAATTACTAAATCTTTAGCAGATTATAGCCGAACAGCAGAATATGTTCGTTTAATTTCCTTATATAATCATAGGCGCAATTATAGAGGGGAACGGAGGGACAAATCCCCTCCACTTTTTGACATTTAAAGTAGTCGTCCCTCCAGTTTTTTCGATTGATAAAATTTTTAGTGCTCTGTAATAAACGCACGTGATTATAGATTATATGTTTTTGCCAGTAACTGTCCCTCCCACTGTTTTTTGTATTTGCGCCAACGTATATAATTACTCTTGGATGATTCATTACCATATGTGTAGCTAGTTTCTAAGCTAGTCACGACAAAGTTATATCTGTAAATGTTTCCATCACTTAAACGTATAAGGAATAGGAATATTAAAATATAATGGGATTTTTTAATAATTATGCTTATATAACAGAATTAGTAACAGAAAATAGAGATTCCATTTAGATTCGAACTTTCCAGCCGCTTCATAAAACCGTTCACGTAACGTATTAACATCAAATTAACGTTCACGATAGTGATAAGCGGCTGCGTTTTACGACCATTCATCTTCACTCAGTCGTTATTGAATTTTCCGCTTTCCAGTAGATGAAAGCTTGTATTTTAAAAACTTCTGAACGTGGTACAACGTATAATTGTGCTGCTAAATAATAGGCTTATCATTTTGTTTTTTTACTCAACTTTTAATGTGACCAAGTTGAACCAACCATTGTAGGCGACGCTCTTACCTTTGATCCGAACAAACCGTATAATAACGGGATGTGGTTGTTCCTTTGTCGTAATTAGGTGATAATCGCTAATATCGGTTGACGTTAGCTTTATTAAATTATGTTCAAAATATACGATTTCCAATTTTATGTTATTTTCGTTTTTCAAAGTATTAATTCCATAAAAGAGTAAATTAGATTTCCTGCTGGAATGTTGGCCCTCAGCAGTCAGGTCCTTTTTAACTTTGGGTACTTCTGACCGAAGTGCTAATACTTTATCGTTCATTTGCTTGTCTAAATCTTTTACTATATTAGCTGGAATGCAGTTATCGGTTAAACTATTGCCATTGACCATAGACTAGACTCGCTTGAATTTTTTTCGATGGCACTGAAATTTATTACTAATATATAGTTAAAATTTATACGTTTTTCTTAATCCACACAACTAAATACATGTAAGATAAATTTTGGTCCGCAAACAGCGTGGAAAGAATATCATATTCAGAAATATGGTTAACGTTATCGGTTCGTTTTCGTCTAATGACTTTATAAGTATATATGCGAAGCTTCGAGTACTTAACCCTTCGTAAGCAAATCTTCATAGACTACGGAACAGAACATATGTGACTACTATTCTATATATGGTACATGAAGCAAACTGCTGCAATATCGCCTCCGCATTGTCCCAATTTACAAAACACTACTGTGGATACACACTACTGTTTTATGTCAAACATGAACGATAATCCAATAAAACTAACAAACGCATGGATAAAACAGTAAAATTTCCTATTGATACAGAATGTTGCAGGACCCGAAATTTTATAAGGGACACTTCTGAATGACACAACTTATTTTAACGCATAATATTACAATAGTATAAAAAAGTTTCCTATTTCAAACAAAACAATATTATTTCATAAAATTTTTGAAAATATTCTTTCAAAAATTAAAAGATTGAAATTTTGTATAAAATTTTATCTGAAAGTCAGATGATATCGTGATCCTTCAATTGATTATGTGTCTTGTATTTATATATAACACATAAAACACCTTAACTGCGTCTGTCAAAAGTATCGGCTTAATAGGAAGTAACACATCGAAATTTGAAAATATTTACATATTGTGTTTTTAGACATTTTTTGTAGAATTTCAAGATAATTTAATCCTTAAATTTGTAGATAGCATAACTCCTTCATCAAACGCTCCTATCGTTTAATTTAGTGCAACAGTTGGAAATCTAAACCCGGCACAAAAAATCTTCGTTCTCGACAGGACTGTCTAAATGATAGATTTGTGATAAATTTAATAACTATGGTTATAGGCTCTTGCTTGGAATATTATCGGTTTGCTAACCATTACTGGATGGTGCTTGTTTTGGGCATTTCTTGTGTTTGGTTTGTTGAAACTGTTCAGAATTTTACGGGTTTCTGAAGAGGTTGAAATAAAAGGTGAGTAATATATAAAAATATTCACAATCCTAATATATTGTGTTTTACAATTTTAAGCAAATGCGTTAAAGACTATGTTTTCATTTAATATCGAACATAAATATTTAGGTAAAAATTTTATATTCTGGATTTCGCGTTTTATAACATTTCAGTTTTTAAATGTATGCTTAACCAAAACTAGCTAAATTATAATAACTGTTAATTATTGTTTAATGACCAAGCTCACAAAAAACCAATTCGTATGATCTACCAATTGGAGTACATTATGAATCACAATTTTCTATCTTTCAAAATCAAATGTATCACGGTAAGTTTTGTCGATTAGATTTTCAAGTAAATTATATATTTTATAACGTGATGATAAAAACAACGTAATTTTTTCGAAATCTACCTTACGACATATACGTAATTATATATCATTACTGTCCAGTGTCCGTCGGTCAGTTGGGGGGACGGGGTCTGTAGTAAGGTTTTGAAAGTTTTATAAACTGATAATTTTGCAAAATATTGCCAATTTGTGACGATTTTCAGCAAATTTTATTCATTTTCTCTTTATTGAGCAACCCCGAATCTCTTCATGGACACTAAGGTATATATCTACGTTTATTATATTTGTGCTACATTTTCATTTTAGGATTGGATATATTCAAGCACGGTGAACCTGTATATCCTGCAGCAGCATACGGTCAAGAATGGGGTGAAGCGTGGGAACCTGGAGGCAAGTTTGACAAATTTGCGAACAATAAACGTTTAACAATAATATTGGAATCTATAATAACTTATTTTATTTAATTCTCATAGCCTCCTCAAATACATTGGTTCTAATACACGACAAACAGGCAAAGGCTCTCATTAAATTGTACTCAAACCCGAAGCGACATTTAGTTATGTTGTAATTCGATCTGGAATACAAAGTTGAAACAAAAACTATACTTCCATGATATGTTGTTAACACAGTGCTTCATGTCCTACAATACGTTGTGGTCACATGCAATCCACATTTTTGTATTGCTAACACTGAAATTGTATATTAAAAATAGGGATATTCGAAAGGATGTTCCAATATCACCGTTGTTGCTATAAATAGCCTTTAAATATCGGCGAATAATGTAAAAAATCATTTATCTGTATTTATCTTTCTGCATGATTAGTCAGTTTCCAGTTGTAAACCCGTGGGTATGTGTGAAAGTTTTGGAACTCAAATTTTCAAAAATATTTTGTACTCAGTTTACCAATTTCCTCCTAACTTTCGATCTTTTTCCCAATTTAGCCCGATTTAGCACATTGTTTCCCTATTCTTGTCTATTTTTGACCGACAACGCCCGATGGGGGAATCCTCAGACGGGAATGGTACCCGCTGTCCCCACTAAGAGCGTGTATGCGCTAGACTGATGCGATAAAAGTTTTCACAGCATAGTAGACCTAATTTAACGCAGGTGCAGGTCTGTTATATGTCCGATAACCCCTTTAGCAACTGAATACGAGAAAAGCAATCGATTATACGTAAGAAATATGGCGTAGTTATTGTTGTTATTACAGTTTGAGGCGGACGGATGTATTTGGTTCAAATTTTAAAAGTAGTGCCCGTGAGCTGTATACTATATCATCGATATTTTCCTAACATCGTTCAGGTTACGCAATAATTCCAAAGTACGGCCGAACCAATATTTTGAATCAGAATTTGTGTGTATTTCGCTGTCATAATTTATGGCTTTGGAATACAGTTGATTCTGTTTAACTCGGGCTTCTACTGTGCATGTGTGCGTTTCGTGACAGACGGATATAGTTTTGTGCTGCAATTAATGATGTAACTTCAGTTCATAGAAGCCGGCCTGGTTTTACCGGGTCACGGAGGATCTGTCAGGAACGCTCCTGTTCAGGTTCACTACAGTGTCGGTGAACTGTTTAAACAGCGGAGTTAAATGAAGGATCCTATTTGATCAACGGTACCTCTACTGGTGGTCTGCTCTATTATTTAAATATGCGTGTCCTTCACTAACGCGATTCCAATTCCGAGGTTTTTCGCACAACAATACAATCGTCCAACGTTGGCTAGGAAAGTTTGCTAACAATAACAGCTGGAATGTAAACTACAATGCAATCACTATATGTATGCTCACTCCGGTCGTAGTTGACAGACCCGTCGGATAGCAAGTTTTTGTGATGTCCTAGTCATCCATAAATACTGCTAACCAAATATTTCCTCTACTGCCAGAATATCCATTAAACTGAAAGCGATCCACTTTAATTAGTTGGTCACCGCAATAACAACGTTTTTATCGTTGCCATCAGTGGCTTTTCAATAACCTTAAACCCCGGACGATAACCTTGACTTTATAATACAATAAATGTTTCAATATTGCTGTTAAACACCAAAGTCAGAGGGTTTTGTTGTTCTAGTATGCCATGAAACAAGCGTGTGCAATTAAAATGTCTATAGAACATAAGTGTAACCGTTAAATTTTGATTTATTAATCCTCTTTTAAATATTGGGTGGACTAGACCGCTGCAGCCCGGACATATAAATAGTATCCGTGATCGCTTAGGTTGCATCTATAAATACCGATATTTAGACATAGCTGCTAAATATGAATGAAAAACATTTTCCGAACCAGAATTGAGCTAATGTTGCTGTTATATACAACCAAATCAACTAAACTTGCTTTCATTTATTTCAAAGAATACTTTGATGTGCTTTAAAGTACAACTGTGAATGCTTGATATCCAGTAATGAGCTTATTAATTATCATTTCATTGTATCTAATCGGTATTCATGGTTTCAGCTGGCTTTGTCAATATTTAAAAGCAATGGCGCTCAGAACAACGGTCCCAGCATAGCATCTATTCGCAGGATAATTTTGTAGCATCATATTCGTCAACAGAAATGTTTATTGTTTTTAAACTTTGGTGGCAATTCAGACAAATTCAAACGTTCGGTATCTTTAAAATAAAAGTCAACGTTCCTGATAACTCTGAATTTTTTGGTGCCAAAATATTTTCCGTGATTTGTAACCAGCATATGTGATTATTTCGGCATCAATAGCGATATGATTACTACACTTTCCGTGTAGCTAGTCTTCCCGATATTATACATTGCTAAATGGTTCATTGTTAAAGTTGAATCAAATTTGTTCCATCATTTAATTTCAATTTAATTGAAAATTTTCTTTGACTGTTTCACTTTTTGCTATATACCCATTTTTTAACCACTGATACTTGTAAATCAATCTATACAAAAATTGACTAATAGAAAAACGAATTTTCATTAGACGCATGCATTACTCGCTCAACTATAAAACGGTGCTCTAAAGTTACGTAGTTTAGCCCACAGCGAATCCTTAGCGCGAAAGACATAAAAGAAAGTGCAGCAAAGGGTATACACTGTCCCCGAGGTCACGCAATATACTGTGGAAACTTCATAGCTCTCTGTTTTCTCTTAAATTTTGACTGCTCTCTTACCCACTCCTGAGTAGCGTGCTATGCTACTGGATACCAGTGTCAAACAGGCGAAACTTGTTTGAGTGTGAGTGAGCTATATTTAATATTACTTTAGGAATTCATTTGAGAAATTTATGAAATGAGACCTTATATAATTGATGCATTTTAAATTATATTTTATTTCGGTATTTTATATTATTTTATTTTTTAATATTTTATAATTGATGCAATATATTTTGTTTTGCTCCAGGACAGCGTAATCCAGACAACACTCAATCGACTGACCCGCGACTCCATGACACTCAAAATAATCAACCAGTTGGTAGTACAGCAATAGCCGACGGTATAGTGTACCGCGGAAACAGTGCAGCAGGCACACTGCCACACAAAACTCAAAGTCTCACGTTAGGTCACGATCCATCAGCGCACTATCGAATGTATCCAGGGTATCAGCCATACGCAGCGGGTTTAAACTCGATGTACTCGGGGAACTTCGTCAATTATTAAAATGAAAATATACCACGTGTTGCATAAATCAAACGTGTGTCATATTTAGTGGGTTAATGTGTCTACTTTTGGTGAATGATATATAATTCCTAATAGCATCTAGTTATTGTTAAGCAATAAATATGTGTGAACAGTTAATGCCTGTATTTACACCCGTTACAGTGTGATATATTGCAGTTTTCATAAGTCAAGATTTCAAAATATCGTTTTCATAAGCCAATATCTCAAAATATCGTTTTCATAAGCCAAGATCTCAAAATATCGTTTTCATAAGCCAAGGTCTCAAAATATCGTTTTCATAAGCCAAGGTCTCAAAATATCGTTTTCATAAGCCAAGATCTCAAAATATCGTTTTCATAAGCCAAGATCTCAAAATATCGTTTTCATAAGCCAAGATCTCAAAATATCGTTTTCATAAGCCAAGATCTCAAAATATCGTTTTCATAAGCCAAGATCTCAAAATATCGTTTTCATAAGCCAAGATCTCAAAATATCGTTTTCATAAGCCAAGATCTCAAAATATCGTTTTCATAAGCCAAGATCTCAAAATATCGTTTTCATAAGCCAAGATCTCAAAATATCGTTTTCATAAGCCAAGGTCTCAAAATATCGTTTTCATAAGCCAAGGTCTCAAAATATCGTTTTCATAAGCCAAGATCTCAAAATATCGTTTTCATAAGCCAAGATCTCAAAATATCGTTTGCATAAGCCAAGATCTCAAAATATCTGAAAAATGTTAACCTAACTAGCCAAAGCGATGTATTAGCATAACACAACTTATCTTCGTAACCTAATAAAAACGCTTTTGATGTCCATCACTAACCCCATCACCCACGTGGTTAAGGTGACAGCTTGTGCGCTAACTCAATACATTGCGTAGCGTGCATTTAGCCTCGTGCTATTCACTACGCTGCGCTTTAAGAATCCCAGCAACTGCGTCATTATTGCTAATTGATTAGATACACGGGTCGATTCATTGCACCAGCAACGGTTTATTCAACGCTAACTTAAAATACAATCTAACTCATGAAGCAATGGGTAGAGGAGTAGTGTCTTCTATTTTAGTTCTGATACACAGCACACCGAAGCATATCATGCCCCTAGTTAGGTCCGCGGTCACGGACATTGCGTACGAGCCAGAACAATATAGGCAACGACATCTGAATCTCCTAATATAACAGTTTGTCAACGTGCCTGGTGCCCTTAACTGAGTCCTCTTTCTTTCAGTATGAACAAGAGAACCGATGTCCCGCAATAGAACAGTGCAGTAATTTGTAACAGCTTTTTACCATCAGATCTGACGCCCCTTTAAGCCCGACCCCCATCCGTAAATTGCTGGCGGGGGAGGGTTGTCGCGGCACCGTCGCTGTTGCATATACTATATGGGTATTATGGAATAATCAGATGGCATATATTATATTTCGAGTACAATTCTAACGATAAATTTACTTACCTTATAAAATGTCTAGTGAAAATTTAAATATTGCATCTGCTTGTAGCGTACTAGTTATGTCGTATAAGGTGTGCGTTTTCTTTATATATTTGTTGAATAAAATGCTTGTCAACGCCGGTGCATATTCAATTTGGTATAAGATTATATTTTGTGGTGTATATAGACGTCTACCAACTGAACCCTTTACTTCATGAGTTAGTTTGCATTTTGACTATCGTTGAAGAAATCCAAGCCATTTGCGTTAGAGTTACACTCGCTATTCACTGAGCTATGACAACCCTAATGCTCGAATCGTTTAAGGCTTCTCACAAGGCGAGCGAATAACACCACACAGCCCAACGCACACTACACAACCAGCTGAGCCATTGCAATACTTCTTATTTATACTAAAGTTGCTTCAGAGCAGCTTTTGATGAATGCTTAAAATGACCGCGCAAAATAGCGCACATATTATTATATCTAAATTACTAAATCTAATAATAAACTAAATTTTTTGTAAACGTGGAATAACGAAAATTCGCAGGCGAAGAGGAACAGTTCAACTTAACCGTCGTCGCGAATGCAGCTGATATGGGCAACAGCTTGGGGTTTAAATTTAATTCTGTTTTAAATCGTAGAACTGACATTACACTGTTAACCAACTCTTCTTTACATAGTTAAATTAGATATTTAAAATATACGTTTACAGCTTTACTATATAAGCTGATCGGACCATCAATAAAGCTGGCTCTGTCTTATTGTTCCGTTTCCTAACACTCAATTTTGGCAATCGGGCAACTCGATGCTATATTGAACGGAAATCGTGGGATATAGCGGTCAAATATTGATACAGGTGCATCGAGCATGATTCAACGAGTAGCCAGCAACCCCAAGAGTCGGTACAAGCCAACCCTAATGATAGTGCAATAGTAGAATTCGGATTCCGTCCAATTTGCAATCAGTGAGTCAAAGTCACCTCCTAACCGATTACGCCAAACGGTAGTTCAAATAAATGTCGCGGAATTCCATGTCGATTCGATACGTCTGATTCGGTGTAACGCAGCCCTCATGATAGTGTAATAGTGGAGTTCGGATTCCGTTCAATTTGTAAACAAGTGAGCCAAAATGAACTTGTACCTGGTGACCCCAAATTGTGGTTCAGCGAAGTATCGTGCAACTCCCTGTGCTTTCGACACGACGGATACTTTACAACGCAGCCCTCATGATCGTACAATAGTGGAGTTGGGATTCCATTCAATTTGCAACCAGTGAGCCGAAATTCAGCTCCTAGCCAGTCCCACCAGACGGCAGTGCAACTCATTATCGTACAATTCGGTGTCGACTAAATGCAAAATAGGAGCTCGTCAACGGTTGCACTTGGTGGTGGTTTCATCGAACAATTCGTCAATTGCGAATCTGGCTCAAGTCGTTCGTCACGACAATCAAGCTCACCGTCGTTTCAGCTCACTTTATAACTACTAACCGCACACAAGATTATTTATGGTGGTGATCTGAAGAGTACAGGAGGAATTTCGAGGACTATATTCATCTATCCGTATAAAAACTAGTCGCAAATGCACAGTCGCATACATTTATTACTAAATGTAATTCATTTGTCGAATTTACAAAAAATCATTGAAACTTCAACAGGATTTGGTGTAGCCCTATGTTATAAAGCCCAAGTTTGCATAATTTAATAGTATATCCACCTCAATGTATGTTTCATCTGTTGATGTGGTGTGTGGCTGTAAGTGTCGCAATACAAACTATTCACACCCAGTGTGACATAACAATCAGTGTGTCCCACAAAAAATTCTATCATTCACCGCTTAATCCAGCGGTCCCTCACTAACTTATTATTCAGATGGGCGGCAGGGCGGTATTGGCCTGAAACTGTCCAAAAGTGCCTCGTGCCGTGTGTCCCGTATCCAGCGCACCTTATAAATAAACATCCTATATCCTATTTTGTGAGAGCAGAGAGATTGATCACAATGATACTTCCCAAAAAATAATGAACAACAGACAACAATTATTTCGGTATTGCACTTAATCACATGGTTAGTTTAATATCAATTTACGGCTTAACTTCATCGATCGTTCGCGGTCAGACATTCTTTTTACTACCGTGAATATGATTTTAATAACAAATTTGGTATTCGTTAACGCTATTATTACTAAGTCTCGTTGTATTATAATTAGATTACGACTTCACGGTTTAGTGATTAGCATAGTCTCGCAAATTTAAAACATATTTAAGCGTGTAAAATGAACAGTTTTTCAAAATAATTAAATTATTTTTAATAATTATATTCAAAATAAACCGAAAATCGTTTAGCTTATCAATTTGGCTTATAAAAATAAATTATATTTATATATATCAAATTTCACTTGGTTGCAGCGTAGCGTTTAATTCGATTGTGTATATCGTCTCTCGCTTCGTTCGAACAAAAAACATTCATGGATTTAGGAACCACGAAGGAATTGGTTTAATATTTAATTTTAGTTGCTATACACTTTGTATAAAGAAGACAGTGTCGACTTTATGAAGAACTTCCTTGTGGCATTTACATACAGGTGTTTGGAGTAAATGCAACACATACTCTGTAATCTATTTTCAGGTAATCAGATGATTTCAAATCTCGAAAAACAAGCATTAGTTTCGTGCAAACTTATTCCAATCACATATAGCAATGCATGCACTGACGCCACCTGCACATTATACCGCTCGGTAAAGCGTGGTTTTCGCATAAAATGCAATCAGAAATTGAACAATACTCTTTTTTGATAAATATATATAACATCTATTAATATCAACAAATATCCCAAGCCAATCGAATCCCAAAATAGTGGTTTAATAGTCTATATTTGAGCCTGAAAACAATACGAGACGCAGGCTATGATCTTAGAGTTGCTAGATCAATCTGATTTGGCTCAAATTGTCACAGTATATATGCTACTTAAAGGTATTTGTACTTAGTCTATCAAACTTAATTTTTAAAGGTAAAACGATGATAACCACATTTTAGACCAAAATCAACTTAATAACTAGTGTTGTTTTGCATGTCAAATTTTTTACAGCGTATATCTAATGCACACAATCTAATACACTCAATCTCACATATGCGAACACTCAATCTCAAACATCTAATGCACCACCATCCTGTGGGATGGCAGTGAAAAACAATTTTCTGTACTATGCGATTAAAATTTTCACGTCAACGCAAAATTCTTTCAGTTTGACTTGCTACTCGCGATTTATGATAATATTGAAGTAAAGGAAACACGAAACATTATACAAAATGGAGGAAAACAGTTCCAGATAACTAGGTCCAGTTAGACACAATATGATAAAACGACTTTGCTGCGTCTGTATTTTTGAGAAATTGTAGGTTTTAGTTTTCATTAATAATATTATACGACAAGAGAAGCTATATTTAATTCAGGTATTCATAATTTTCATAATTTTTTGTTGTATATGCAAATACATATCTACAAAAGAATTTTAATAAAAACCATAACATGTCGTGGTGGGCTGCCCTGATTACTTATTTATCATCTACCGCGACTAATAAATTAGGTAACAGTGTAAACTTGATAAAGTTACTCTTTTGTTTAATGGTTAAGTATTAGAATTTTCATATTTCTAAAAATTAAATACCGCGCTCTAAAACAGCTTGTGTCACAGTCCCAAAAACGCAAAATTTCATCAACGATGCCCATATATATAACATTTGATTTATATTCACTTGCGTTGCAGCCATCAGGTAGTGACATTGTTTTCGAGTTTTGTAGTGCAGGTTTCACAGAAAAATGTGTGTAGAAATCAGGCAGTTTTGTCTCCGACGGCAGTTCTGTCTGTAAGAGACAACAATCTACTAAGGCTGGCTGTGTAATATTTTAGTTATGTATAGACAGCTTTAAGGTACTTTTGTATCTTATAGCCTTATAGTTATCTACCTGAAACTAAAGTATTATACAGCCAGCTTTAACAGATTGGTTTTAATCCAATTGCATTCAGAACGAAGCCCAAAGAAGTGTGCGTACTGGTGCGTTACACCAGAATAAACTATTATCAAAACATATACCATTGTCAATTATGATCCATTCTCCTCCTAATCGCCAAATGACTCGTACGTCATCCGTTCACGATCAACCAGAGTCAACCAACGTAAATGAAAGATCTCAAATATGTGTCGATTGCAACCTTGATGGTGGAAACGACTGCCTAGCCTGCGACGAATGTGACGGTTGGATTCATTACCAATGTGCCGATATTCTAGCCGAGTTAGCTAGTAAAATCGATGGCAAAGACCGCATCTTGGTTCTTTGCAACAACTGCCTCATTTCCAACCGAGATCGTAGCAACAATCGTAATACATCATATCAGCAAAGCGCACCAGAAAATGATGCCAACAACAAATTAAGCATTTCGCTGCTGTTGAAACCTCAGCGAGACGTCGAAGCCCTATCATACTCGGTAAAATTAACATCCGATGCAATGGAAACAATCACTGCTGCCGTAAATCCGAACGCAACAACCACCGCTGTGCTGTCAACGACACCACCAGTATCTGATATCACTTACGCCAATGTCGCTTCCCGCAATGTGGCGTCTTTTGGCCAAATTACAACTCCTGCCGCTACTGACCATGAGTAGGTGAATCAACGCAGATGTGTCGTCATTAGCGAACTGGCCGAAGTCGGCGACAATTTAGCCGAAGCGACAAAGATCGTTAAGTTGTTAGATCCTTCCGCAACGGTTGATCAAGTATTTAGAATGAGAGTCGTACATCCACCAGGACGCCGACATGTCACGCAATCTCAACGGCGGCCACGACTCTTGAAACTACGAATACCCTCTTCTAGCGTGGTCAACTCAGTGCTCATCGAAGCTCTCACACTTCGCAACCAACCCCAGTGCCGGTCGGTTTTCATTCGCTGCTCAATGTCTGAAAAAGATCAGAAACAAATTGCTGCGCTTCACGCAAAAAAAGAAAAAAAAAAGAAAAAGAGAAAAAAAAGAAAAGAAAAAAAAAAAAACAACAAAACCCAACAAAAACAAAACCCAAAAAAAAAAAACAAACCCCCAACAACCACACCAAAAAAACAACAACCAACAACACCAACCCCCCAACACACCACTTGTTCACGCGGTGTAGCTCTGTTTGTAAAAACCGCAATAACTGTGAGCGAGATTTCCAATAACACATCACATTATGGACCTTGAAGTTGTTGCTGTAGACTTACTTATTCCGAGCAAAGATCGAATTGTGTGCTGTTATCGCCCACCAAACAACAACGTTTCTAGCATGATCAATTCATTTAGGTTATTTTGTGATGTTTCATGGCCACTAACAATTGTTGATGATTTCAACCTACCTATAAAGTGTGGAGCCATAAATGCTCTAAAGCTATTTTGAATTTTCAGAGAAACAAAGAGCACAAAATATTAACCTCAGGCGATAAAAATAAATTTTTTAAATACTTTAATAACAGGTGTTTAAAAAAGGAGGCACAAGTGCGTTGAAAAGCCCTCAAGAAGAGCTGATCTTCGACGACGAAGCCCGTTCAAAAATTTCCGCAAACCCTTTCTCAAGTGTAATTAATTCGTGGGAAATATTCGGAAATAAATAACTCCGTCTCCTCTGTAGAAGGAAAACTATGTGTATCTTTAAACTAGTTGAAAGGGTTGCGCTTATGAAGCCCAATTATAATCCGAATGCAGAAACATTTGGCAGAATAACTGAAAATGAAAATCAGATCAGATGTCTACATCTAAATGCTCGTAGTCTCTGCAACAAACTGTCCGATCTTAATTTCACGCTATCAGGTGGTAAATATGATATACTGGAGACAACAGAAACTTGGCTGAACAATACAGTTCCAAACCCGCTTTTAGACCAGAGTTACACATGCTGTATTTTTCAGAAAGACAGGCAGCATTCGAGAGAATACTTCATAAAGAAATCGATACTTGTCGTGGTATATTTCATGTGTTCGCTGTAACGACAACTAGAGGCCATGCCAAAAAGCTGGTTAAAATGAAATTAAAGACAAACACATTAAAACACTCACTTGCCATAAGGAAATTCGCTTCTAGAATCTGTAGGTAACAAAAATCTTGTAAACGCTCCAAGCGCTAAACAATTCAAAGACTTACTTAAACAAGTTGACCTAACTCGTTTTTTACATTACGACAGGCACATATAATCAGTTGTAAGAGGAACCCTAACTGATTAGTCTTTATTGGTTGACACCATGCTCTTTATTGTTGTAACAAGAATAACAATATTTAGTTTCAATTTTAACATGTATTTATAAAATATATCAGTGATCAACCAATAAAATTTTGTTTGTTTGTTTCGTCTCTTACGGACGACCGTGAGAGGCAAACCTGCCTGATATCTGCACGTATTATTCTGTGAAACATGTATAAGACCTTCGTGACAGATGTATGTGACTCCTAAATGCAGTCGATGTTACATATAGCAATAGTTTTATAATACGGATGGTTAAAGAAAATTTTAGTCTCAGAATTTTATAGCAATGAAATAATCCTACAAAAACAGGCATCAAATGTTCGAACCATTAAGAGTACAGCACCTATGATATTATGTGTTTTTCAGATATTTCAGAAAGACTCAAAATTTGTCTCAAAAATTTGACTGCTCCTTCAATGATTTCGCTTCACGGCATTACAATATTTGCTAATTCAAACTATATATATATGTTAGATGTTGGAGAACAATCCAGAATATATATATTTGTATTAGAGTCGACAAAATTAAAGAACGACAACCCATACTTAATTGTATTGAGTGCCAAACATAATATATAGTTTACTTGTTTTAGCTATGCCCTCGTCAGTCCAAACGAATTTCAGCTCGTTCTTGAATCAAATATTGTGTTCCGGAGCTTTCACAATGTGTATATGAGGATCTCCTAGTCAATTTTTTCAAAAAGTGTTTTTTGTGTTTCTGTTCCTTCAATCAACGGTAATTAAGGTACAATTTTACTGTAGTTTGGAATTCGCCGACCGAAGCGCTTATTGCAGTGTGTCACTGTATAACTTAGAATTTTCAACAGAGTGCAACATGGAATTCACGAAATAATCTGAACAACACAGTGTATATTTGCTGCGTACACCGCTAAAGCAGTTCAATTCGCATACGATAGACAACTAGTATAAAATTGTGCTACAACTTTGTCACAAGCTATCTGTAGCTCGAGTTTCCCTGATTTCAAAAGTTTGTCTGTGCAGTTGTAGAGTGTATGACTTAAAACCGTGTTATTGCACTCGTGTGTCCTCATCATAACAATGCGTACAAAACTCTGAAACTACGGCAGGCCACGTTACAAATATTACTGGATGGGGCATAAAATTTGTCATATCAAAAATTGAATTTAGTTTCCACCTAAATGCTCAATTTATGTATTTCTAACAAAATATTTCTAATAATTAAGTAACTTCTAATTAGTGCCAGCTGGGCGTAAAATATTTAACCAAGATCACATCGCCAGTGGAAATGTTGGCATAGCACATTTTTGACATTTGAAATTTTTGTATTTTATGCTTTACATATCGCATCAAGTCGCACCTCTTTTGATTTGAAAAATTTTGATACGCTCATGCTTTTGTAGGCATTTGCAGAAAAAATCCAGTGTTAGCTAGTTACTATATATTCTGTTACAACAATTATATTTTGAAATAGCATTTTGAAAGGATATAATGTAAAAGTTGTACTGTACTTGTAGCCACAGTCATTTTAGCTCCTTTACACTGAGCCTTTATGTATCCATACCCAGCTATTACACCTTTATGAAACATTTTAAAAAACGCATCAGGTGTGTACGAATTAATTACTAGTGTCAGTATGGGGCAATGGAGCCAACTTGAAATCAAACGGCCGGCCAACGGCCAGCCAACGCCTCGACGGCTGATCGGCGGATCAATGGCTGACCGTCGGTCAATGGACGGCTGGGTGCCAATAGTCTTGTATATTACAACACAAAATTAATATTCGTGAACTCTTCTTCGGCATTTGCTTTAAAAATTCGCGCGATTTGCATATGACGGGTTTGCACGCCTTAGAATTCAACGGCTAAAATATCTAATCCTACGCCTTGGCACACTATAGCAATATTCTATTATAATCTGTGCTTCGCGCCAAACGGCGCTGAGGTATATCACTAAATACCGACGTATACTTTAATAATAAACATATATGTTTATATACTTTTATGACAAGATGGTGCTTCTGCATGTTGGCAGTCGGTGATTATATCCGTCAAAAACGTATGGTAGCCTCGCTCAGATAACTTGCGATATTGTAGTAAACGTATAGACCACGGCCAGCCAACCGACGGCTCTTAAAGTGCTGACCAAGGATCAAGCGTGGATCCAATGGGATCCATGAATGAGTGGGATGGTCGATTCTAAATTTTTTGTGACTCTAAATTTAGCTTAATTTCTGCCAATTCTCACGCATTTTAATAAGTTGCCACACCCCAATGTTACCAATTTTAGCCTGATTTTTCCAATTTTTCTCCCATTCATATCAATTTTTCACCAATTTATGACATTTTTCAATTTTCCGCGTGATAGTGCGGCACCTAAGAGGGGGCATCGGGGCGCCGGGGTGCGGCGCTACGGATCTCCCACCCTGAAATCGTGGATCCGCCACAGCCAGCGGCTGCCACTGTCTTCTAGCCAGTTATTTGTTAACGACCGGCTGTTGGCCAACCGGCTATACAATATTATGGCCGACGATTTTCATGGCCGTTGCCTAACAGTAGTTAGTGTGAACTATTATTTCCAGCCCAACGATTAACAGACTAACGATTAACAGATAAACCTTTCTTCTTACACCACGCGAAATTTTTTCTAAAAAATCTATTGCTATGAATGAACAAGATCGCCATAAAGTTTTGATATAGTTTTACAGAGTTCATAACTGGTATATATACATGGGATTTCTTCAATTTCACACGGCAAGGAATAAAGAGACGATTTCGGACAATTCGCCTAGAGCCACAATTTTTGCACGACTCTTGCACAGATAGTTGCCTCGTTGGTATGAAAAGATAGCAGTTCAAATCAGGTGCGCACGTAGGGGGTACAGATCATTTATAATTATTCAAATAGAACGGAAGTTCTTAGTCGGTTCAGGCCTATACCTATTTTATTTGGAGACGAAACAATTTATCATTTTCTGTTTGATGGAAAAGTTTAAAAATAGTTTTTTATTTATTTCATATCTTTACCTAAACTTCTTAATAATTTATTATTCAATCTGGCTATATCGACGATGTTTACCATAGAACTGTGACCTAAGACTGCGTATCACAGCTTAGTCAATATGGCTAACATATCGATTTTCGGCGATCGTTTTGATGGTAAACCGCTGAACGAGGCTGTTATCGGCTTATTAGCTGATAAAGCCGTCTTACACCAAAATCTCAATGAATTTTTCCTCCTGACTATGGGTGTTATAATTTTCTGTAAGTTAAACACTATTATACCTTTTGACTAAACGCTGTGACTTCGGTGGAACAGCGAATCGAAATAAATGCGTATAATTTTTATTTCGCTGATGTAAAAATGGAAAACAACAAATCAATGAAGCGAAATGTAATTGTTTGGCGAAAATACTTCGAGGCGAAACTCCTAAGGCTCACTAATGATACAGAATTGGGACATGATTTTTTATATATGTCGGGTAATAACTTGTTTTGGTTGTCATCTCCGTTAATGCACTGTAAACGCTAGCATAGTAGCAAATAAAAATTGAAAATGGCCGGACTCTGCCCTAACCGCTAATCGTTGAAGCGCAGGTTTGAATAATTGGCTGCTCTCATTAACGCTTTGTTTGAGGATAATTTAAAGAAATTATTTCGAGATAACAATGTATCTTCACATTAGAATAAAATGGTCGATGAAAAAACAGGGCGTTTGTTTAATCATGACCTCAATTTTATTAAGTAAACAAAAATATATATACATGTAGAAACAGTTTTTGAAAATGTTTCGATACTGAACTGCAAAAGTTGTACAAATAAATGGCTAAAATTTTTATTTAAAACAAATTGTTATCATTTGTATTAAAATATGACGTACATCAAAGAATTCGAGAAAAATTGAAACCAATAGTTATAAATATTTCAGACAACAAATTTATTTCGTGGAAAATAACTATATAAATATTTAGAAGAATAATAAAAAATGTGTAATCGAACAATAAACTCGAAAAAGTGTAAAAAAATGGCAAAACAATTTTGCATCCTAGCTCACACAATATGTTTCTTGCATACTACAGCTTTGTAATTCACTTTTATAGACTTCCTATATTTAGGTTCATTTTCAACAACACAATTTTGTGGGGTGGAGATAAAATGTTTACGGCAATTTTATATAATCGTGTATTCGTAAACTATTCAAGAAAATAATTGTGCAATGTTTTAATGACTTGTTTGCAAAAATGTGCAAGACGTAGGGTCTCCATAAATTCGCGATATAGGCTCTGCAGAGAAAATGTCTAAAATTTTACACATTGAAAATTGACCGAACTGTACAAAGTCAACGTATATAAGCTATATGGACACAAGGTCATGTGTGTGATCGATATAACAAGCAGAACCCTAGCATTTAGCTGAAGATTCTGGATTCAATTAGACTTATGTGATGTACGTAGACTATTTCTAAGGATAAATGCAACCCCAAATTCCCGCACTAAGTTGTTACTTTTCAAGGGTTACACTTTGCCAGGGTTACATGTTCAAAAATTCAATGCCGTTTTTACCCAAATACAGTATGCCGTCAAAATATATAAAATATAGCTTTAACAGCATAACAAAAATGTGTTCTAGATAAGCATACGCTTATTAGGCTTACACAAAGGTTCGGTTTTATGCAAACGTATATTGTTTTATTTTAGAGAATCTCTAAGTTTATGGTGTAGAGAAACCCCGGGCACTAAGCTATTCTTTTTTCATCGTTATAGCATTCCCAGGTTCAAGAATGCTATGTAATTTTTGGTATGAATATGTGTGCAAAATATTATAATTAGCTTCATTTTGATTGCTTTATGATTAGTTTTGTGTGATTATAGTTATGCAACCTGGATTCGCGTTTCTTGAAGCCGGTTCTGTACGTTCAAAGAATACCACAAATATTTTATTGAAGAATGTTATTGACTCGTGTAAGTGGAGTATGTGGAATGCCGAAAGCGATTATGTAGTCACATTTTAGCTATACATTAAAGCTCCAATACCTCCACAAACAATATCAACAACATGGTAAAAAAGTTAAAATTATGCAATGATATAAGCAAGACTTTCTAGAATCCAGCTATGCTTTTGAAACAAAGCTTATATATGTAGATTACGATCAAAGGAATTTGCTCTTCCACTGAATCATAGAAAAGTACCATATGAGACAAATCTTTCACTTCCTAAAGTCAACGGAACACCCCAACAACGCACACAATGTAAAAAGTAAATTTAAATGAACAGGAGAAGCTTTGAAACAATAAAACCACCCTACTAGCTATGTAGTTCTTAATATATTTTTTTCGATGAGATATTTCATAAAATTTTCTCTTCTTATTTGTTTTATCTGTGACAATTTACATAGATTTCTTGATCAAAAAATATTCTTCTTAAGAGAAAGGCGTCACTGCATAAATGAGAAAGCCCCGTGGTGAGACTTTTTCGCCGTCCCTTGCTTTTGCAACATATTCTTCAAGAAATAAGCCTTTAGATATGACGACTAAACGTTGTTGTAATCAGTCGGCAAATTTTTTATATCTGATAGACCATGGCAAAGGCTTTCACCAATATCTGTAGTTAACAGGAAGCATTGGACAGCAGAAGAATGCCTGTTGATGCGACAAATTAAGTCGTGGTTCATAGCCTGCCCATATTTATGCACTAATAGCCAAAAAAGGATTTACAATATCAGCAGTTTCTCAAAAATGTAGGGACAGTGTGTACTATTCATCAACATAACTTGTACCGGTGCACATTGTAACGCGCTGCATTAATTTATTTCTGTTTATGAAAATCTTTTGTTGTATTTACAGAACCTGGTTGCTTGAATTATTGCTTTCGTGCGTCACTGAGATTCTTGCCTTCCGGATTACATCCTGGTACTGACACGAGTTCGTTGAAACACTACACGATATTAAAAATTTATCTACTTAGACGTTAAGCTAAATTTAGTCGTCGCTTGATAGATCTAACTTCTCTGAAACAAAGTGCCAACATTATTGCCTTGCACATTAATCTTTCTCATGATTTTTCAATGTTTCCGTCGAATATCGTATGACATCTGTTCCACAGTCATTTAACAGTAAGCAATATAGCATTCAATCAAAGCTATGGTCTCTGCTAAATACAAATACATTAAAATTGAAACAGGGGAAAATTTAGCATAAGTTTTTTGCGAAGTGTTTTAACAAACTTATGAAATTTACCGAAAATCATTATGAAATACAGTTGTTATATAAGGAGTTTTACTTTTATATCACCAAATAGCTCCATTAAATACAAGTATATAACAATGACCGGTCTGCCTACACTAATAATTTACACAGCTGAATTTCACAAGTGTCGATGAAAGCGGGGTAGTGCAGGTTAGCCCCTAACGGTCGGACCACCACCCAAGCCAAATCTACACCCTGAAGGCTCCAGACACCCCCTCCGTGCCCCGAAAGGGAATGGAAATTTGAGTGAGAGTGGATAAAAATTGAAAAAATTTGACAGAAATTGGTACAAATTGACAAAAAAATTTAGCGAAATTGGGAAATATTATGAATTCATGATAATTTCCAAAATTTACCCTACTGGCCTATCCCCCTCAGCAAGCCGTGTCCATGTACGCCAAATGTACACCCAGAAGGCTACACACATCCCTCCATGCGCCGAAGGAGAATAGAAATTTGAGTGAGAGTTGATAAAAATTGGAGAAATTTGACAAAAATTGGCACTAATTGACAAAAAATTTTAGCGAAATTGGGAAATATTATGAGTTCATGATAATTTCAAAAACTTACCCTCCTGGCTTATCCACCTCACCAAGCCGTGCCCATGTACGCCAAATGTACACCCAGAAGGCTACGCACACCCCTCTATGCGCCGAAGGAGAATAGAAATTTGAGTGAGAGTTGATAAAAATTGGGGAAATTTGACAAAAATTGGCACTAATTAACAAAAAATTTTAGCGAATTTGGGAAATATTATGAGTTCATGATAATTTCAAAAATTTACCCTCCTGGCCTATCTATCCCCCTCACTAAGCCTATGCGCAAATGTACACCCAGAAGGCTCCACACACCCCGCCATGCGCCGAAGGTGAACGGCACTTTCAGAGAGAACTGACAAAAATTGGAGAAATTAGGCAAAAATTGGCACAAATTAAGAAAAAAATTTAGCGAAACAGGGAAAATTATGAATTCCTGAAAATTTCAAAATTTACCCTCCTGCCCTACATCCCCCTTACGCCAAATTTGCACCCAGAAGACTCCAAACGCCACCTTGGTGCGCTGAAGGCGAACGGAAATTTCAGAGAGAACTGACAAAAATTGGAGAAATTTGTCAAAAATTGGCACAAATTGAGAAAAAAATTTAGCGAAACAGGGAAAATTATCAGTTATTGAAAGTTTCAGACATTTACCCTCTGGCCTGCCCCCTAAGCCGAGCCCATATACCCTCCTTGCGCGAGCCCAAGCCAACAGACCTTTGAGATCTATGCTCAATATATCTTATAGTTCAATAAGTAAACGAAAATAAACAGTAATGAGTTTACAGAATATCATTTTAGTACAAGAATACACAACTGTAAATGCAGTATTTTGATTATTATTATTGTGCGACGTTGCAGGTTAGTGTCAAAATTTTATTGGATATGGCCATACTTTGACAAATAGTTTTTTAGAGTTGAGCGCAATATAGTCTCCTGTACAAAGACTAGTCGTCACTTTCCGACTTTCAAATGTGCTCAGCGTGTCCGCGACCTTGAACTCCCTTGAAAGTCCTTGAAAACCGTTTAATTGGAAAGTTACCCTTGAAAATCCTTGAATTTAACGAAAACCCTTGAAAACCCTTGAATTTGGGTCTGAAGGCAGATGTGTATGTTTTTGTTAAGAGATTTTGATAAGAAAACCTCAAAAAGTTGCGAAAAAATTTGGGCGCTTCGCTTTCCATCTTTACAGTTTAAATTTACTTCCAGACTGCCTTCAGTTCTCGACCAGTGATTGTGAAACCCACACAATGATATGCAGCTTTCCGATTCATATCACAGTCTGTGCTACGAAACATTGGAAAAAATATTAAACTACTAAATGAAACAAGAAAAATAAGAACCTGGCAGGACAAGGTGATTACATCAATATGATGTATATATAACCACCTTGTAATGTCAGGTTTTTGCCTTACATTTTATAATAGCCCCTGATATGTAATTGTAATTGTATCATGACTTCTTCATTCCAAGCGGTTTCAATGGACTCTAAATTGTATCCTGATTTGGATGAGCCATATTTGTAGTGGGTTGCAAGACCGAGTGCTGGTTTGTTTCAGTTATAACAGTAGTTTTGGTACCGTGTTACAAAAATGAATTTTTCAAGTAGTTCTTTGAATTTTTTTTAACAAAAAAATCAGTAACAACCCTTGAAAACCCTTGAATTTTGATCCAAATTACTCTTGAAAACTCTTGAATTTGACAGCGGCGAGGCCGCGGACAGGCTGTATGCTGTAATCTAGCTGTCTCGTATTACGAGCAAATGTAATTTAAAAGCAAGCTATAATATTTTATAGGTATCGGTGGTATTCTATATTGGCTTGTGGGCTGGGCTTTCGCGTTCGGGCAACCATCAAATTCCTTCATTGGTTATGGAGAATTTGCAAACCCGGCGCCAGAGTCTTATGCTTTTTGGTTCTTTCAATACGTGTTTGCGGCTACAACGTCAACTATTGTATCTGGTGCAGTCGCGGAGCGTTGCGATTTTGTAGCCTTTCTGATTTACTCGTGTTTTCTTGTCGGTATTGTCTTAGTATATGCTTAATTTTTTTATATATTGTAAATTCTTCAAAGACGTATAACGATACTTATGTGCGCAGGCATTGTAATTTATACAACGTTTTGTAACAAGCGAAAAAATTGGCAGAATCCCGAGAATAGCGAAAATTATAAAGAAAAAAACCTGGCTACTGAGCTGGAATCTTTAGGATAGCAACATGTGCTTTACTTTGTTTTTACTATTTCTCCATACAAAGGGACACCGACATAGAGCGAATAACTTTTATATGGGGCAATTAACAACATATACAGTTTAACCGCCTCATAACTTTCTATCTCTTTAATAATTTTCTCACCGTTCAATGATGTTCACACTTCTTAAGCATAATATGTAGACTAGAAGCATAATCTAGTTCTCTTAAACAGGAAAGTCAGGTTTATTGCCTGAAATGTAATTTCTTTGCGTCGGAATCCAGAGTGCGGCAGTCCCTCAGTTTAACTCGGCTTAGTATTAGGTTATTTTAGAATTTGAGCTTAGACTTCAGCTTTTATAATAGCGAAAATGGAGGTTTGTGCTTCACTTACAAACCTAGGTTTGATTAAACAGTAGAACATCAAGTTCGACTGAGTGGTTGATAGGGAAAATACCGAGATAAGTAGCAAATAGTCTCTATTCTTCATGAAACTACGCGTCACAGC